>JBAFWW010075673.1:0-38805 GCA_036873685.1 Agapornis canus | reverse complement strand
GAGCATGAGGCTCACAAAGTCCTTGGTCAGGGCAAACATCGCTCAGCAACAACCAGAAACATTGGCCTTATCAGCCTTGTTCCCGAGTTCAGTCAAAACACCAACTACTAAAGAGAAGAAAAACTGACTGCAACTGCTTGAACCCAGGACATCACTTATTTACAATTTATATTCAGGTTGTCTAATGTGACCGCTTTTTTTATTTGCTTTTTTTAAGCTGGGCAATTTCAAATGGAAATGGTAATGGGTCAAAGATTTTTATTAATTAAATTGGGCATTTTTAATCACTGATCTGAAAAGGATTGTATGTTCTTACGGTTAGCACTAATTCTAAATACTTTGTACATAAAAATAAATTATGAGTTTATTTTCTTCTAAAACTCATTGCTTTATGATCAGTTGTAGTTTTTATAGCTTAATTTGAGCTGAAAAGTGTCAAGTTCTGTAGCAAGTCATGTTATTGAAGTAGCTGTTAAAAACTTCATTTTACATGTAGTTTAAAAAGCTAAGTTAACCTAGAAAGGTGCAGGGTGGGCATATTGACCGGTGGAAAATTGTCTCAGAGTGAGTAGCTTTTAGTATGTGTGGTTAAGAGAAGTAATACCCCTGGCTCAAACCAACAACTGCTGTACAGAATACTTCAGGGCTTTTTTTTTATTTTTTAATGTAAAAGGTACATTTTAGAGGATTGTGAAGTCCTCTCAGAGAAAGAGAAGTGCACTGGAAATGCAAGGAAACTATAAACAATGCAGACAGCAAGGATTTTATTTAAAATATATAAAAACGTGTAGTTGGCCAGACTTCTTATTTCTTGCCTCAATTTGTTGGGGTTTTTATGTTGCTTTCTCTCCTACAGTATCAGTTTGCAATTAAGTCTAGGAAACCTTTTACTGTTACACTTTTATCTTTTCAGACAAACCACAGAGACTGTAGCTATGTTAAATTGTTTAAAATGTGGTTGATCTTTCCATGTGTTCATATGGTCATGTTATATCTCTAACCTCATTTTAGGATATAAACATTTTTTTCATTTGTGATTTACATGTACTCTAAATAGTTGCTTCCCTTTTTCTACCCCTTCCCCTCACTGCCCTTTCTTTTGATAAGGAGTATATCTACTGGGAAAAATGGGTCGATCTAACTCTAGATCACATTCTTCAAGATCAAAGTCCAGATCTCATTCCAGCTCTAGGTCAAGATCCAGATCACATTCTAGAAAAAAGAGATACAGGTAAGTTGATGTCTTGCTGCATGGAAAGATGGTTTAGTATATTAGTTGTTGTCTGGAAATTATTTTTCATTTGCATGATGCTGTGGCAGAAGTGAGCCTGGGATTTTACTTCATTTTAAGCAGTAGATAAATTCTGCTTTGAATGTAACTTCAGTTACTTCTTTGTTTAATACTTGGCTGTTTATTCTCTTTTCCTGTATCTCAAGATAATTTCAGAATGCTAATTTTCTTCATGATTTGTGGCTTGTTTGGTTCTTCCTTCTTACTTCCTGTTTTCTTTCTCTGGTATTTTTCACTGGTTTGTTCTGTGTTTCTCATGCAGCTTTTCAGATCTGAAGAACTTAAGGCTTCAGCAAATAAACTTTGTTGTATCTTGTCTTCTCAGTTGCCTCCAGCCTTTTACTTATCTTTCTTAGTGGTGGACATTATTATCTTCCATAAAAGCAGTGGCTTTTATGGAAGTGGCTGAATTGAATGTTTACTGCTGCCTCAGCTGCTGTCCACAGTCTGGCATATTAAAAAGGCAGTCATGTAACTTCATGTTCCAGGCTGTGAATTGTGGTGGTTGGGGAGCTGAATGCCATCCTCCAGAGTGATGATAATCTCTGATAAAATGGCAGAGCAGGCCACTGAGGCTAGTAATGTCTTAATTATGTGTTGCTGAAGTCTAAGTTTCACAGTTCTTAGAAGTATAGACACATTTATTCATTTATTATAGTCCTTTGAGACAAATAAAAAATAGATTGTAGAAGTTACCTTAAGACTGTTAGTTCACTTCCTTTACCATTCTGTTTGCATTTGTGAAATGTAGCGTTTAGTGTCAAGCTGCTTTTTCCTTTTTAACTCTCCAATTGTCAGGTATTAATGTTGGCTTTTTAATTTTAGTTCTAGGTCTCGGTCAAGGACATATTCACGATCTCGCAGCAGGGATCGTGTTTATTCTAGAGATTACCGCAGAGATTACAGAAATACTAGAGGAATGAGACGTCCCTATGGTTACAGAGGAAGAGGTAGAGGGTATTATCAAGGAGGAGGTGGTAGATACCATCGTGGAGGTTATAGGCCTGTCTGGAACCGAAGACACTCCCGAAGTCCTAGGCGGGGCCGTTCACGTTCCAGAAGTCCAAAACGAAGGTCTGTGTCTTCTCAGAGATCCCGGAGCAGATCTCGTCGATCTTACAGATCTTCCAGGTCCCCAAGGTCCTCTTCATCTCGTTCTTCATCCCCATACAGCAAATCACCTGTCTCTTCCAAAAGACGTGCGTCTCTGGAAAAGCAGGCTAAGAAAACTGAAGGGGCTCCTTTGCAAGATAGCCCCTTGAAAAATAAATCACAAGATGAACAGAAAGATACGTTTGAACATGACCCATCAGAGTCTCTTGACGATTTTAACAAATCATCAGCAGCTTCTGGCGACATTTGGCCTGGCCTTTCAGCATATGATAACAGTCCAAGGTCACCCCATAGTCCTTCAATTGCCACCCCACCTAGTCAGAGTTCATCTTGCTCTGATGCCCCTTTGCTTAGTACAGCCCACTCAGCAAAGGACACACCTCAACATTCCCATTCCATTCAACATAGTCCTGAGAGGTCTGGCTCTGGTTCTCTTGGAAATGGTTCTAGCCGTTATAGTCCTTCTCAGAATAGCCCACTGCATCATATCCCTTCGAGGAGAAGCCCTGCAAAGACAATCCCATCACAGAGTGCTCCACGTGAGGAGGCTCGCGCACGGTCATTTTATCCTGAGGGTGGTGATCAGGAAACTGCAAAAGGTGCAAAGTTTATGAAAAGGTAAGAATTAGATTATGAGCTTAATGTTGCCTTTTTAAAGTGCTCCCTGTTATAGCATTTAGGCAAGATCATCAGTTTGCCTTAGAAAACACAATATGGAAGGAATACTGTGGAATAAATATTACTAATTTTAGTCTGGCTGGAATTTAGCTAGAAACATGCCTTTTCTTCATAAGACGCTTCAAATTCTTGGCTGTCACCTAGTGGAGATAGGGACATGTATCCTTGAGGAAAGATTGGTTTGTGCTTTTTCTTTACAGTGTATTTTTTTATGCTCCATTTACTATTAAGAAAAAGCCTAACTGGAATAGTGTGTGCATCAGACTTGCTTATTTGATAAAGAATTCTGTTCAAGTATTTTAAAATTTTAATGCTTTATGTAGTTTGAAGTGCAAATTTTTTTGAAGTCTAAAAATGCAGATGTGGTACAATGATTTCTTTGTTAACATAAACAGCATTGATTACTAATTGTGTGGTGCATCGTTGATGCCTTGACTTGTATTACTCATGGAAAAGGCTAGGTCTTAGAATTATTTTCCAAGAATACCCCTGATGTGAAAGAATGACTTATTTAAAATTCAGTGTATATCTTCCAGTTAGCATAAAATTCTTCAACTTGCTCTTAAAATGTTTGATACAGTAGTAATTTTTAAAAGTTGTAAGAATCTTACTGACATTACAGTTCCTTTCTAATGTGACTTGGACCTCAGTGGATTTCTAAAAATGAATTGCAGAGCAAAGCTGTGACTTTGCTATATACATTTGATTGTAGATTTGTCCAGTGATTTATTATGTAAAAATGTATTGCTTAGAAGATCAAAAATATTGCTTCCTCTCAGTTAGATGTGCTGGAGTCAGTGAATGTATTAAGACATATGTGAAAATAGTGTATAGTGGCTGAACTAATTAATTGGTGTGTTTCTGTGCTTAGGAGAAGTGCCTTCTAAAGGTTCCTTGCTTATACACCATATAGTGAATGCGTCAGACTTTGGAATTCTTTTAGAAATGTGCAAAATCTTGAAAATAATTCACTTTTTAAAAAATGGTGTTCCTTTAGCTTTTGCACTAAAAGAAGTATAAAAAGAATTACAGTCTAAATTACCACATTTCATTTGAATTTGATGGAAAAGAATGACTGCTGTAAGAGAAAATGAGTAAGAAAGAACCAACCGCTATTTTTTTCATAAATTCAAGCAGAGAATTTCTGTGTGTTCTGCAAAAAGGCATTATATTTTTCAGATGCCTCCAGTAGTACATAGATGACACTGGGCACAGTGTTAGTGGTGTGCGAAATGTTGCATGCTGAAGTTGAATTACTCAGAGGAATGTATTTTCTTCTTGGTGTGGGATTGACACAAAAGAGGAATGCAAGTGAACTGGAATGAATGCAATCCAGAGTTACCAGTCTCTTCTTTGCTATCCACAGGTACACAGATGAAGAGTCTAGAGTATACCTGCTTGATAGGGGTAATACCAGGGAGAAGGAGGCCCAGAAGGAAAGAGGATCAGAAAAAGGGAGGACAGAGGGAGAAAGGGAATGGGAGGAACAGGAAACTTTAGATTTTTTCATTGATAAAGAGCCTGGGAAAGAGAAGTTTAATGACTCTGAAGGGGAGGACACTGAGGAGACAGAGGATTACAGACAGTTCAGAAAGTCTGTCCTGGCAGATCAGGGTAAAAATTTTCCTACTGCATCTCACCGGAATGCTGAGGAGGAAGGAGCCAAATACAAATCTAAAATACCAATCAAGGGCAATAGAGAGAACGATGGATTTAGAGATGAGAAAAATTATAAGCCTAAGGAGACTGGCTATGTAGTGGAAAGGCCTAGCACAACAAAAGATAAGCACAAGGAAGAAGACAAGAGTTCTGAGAGACAAATGATGAAGAAAGAAACTCAGTCACCTGAGCAGGTAAAGTCTGAAAAGCTCAAAGAACTCTTTGATTACAGTCCCCCTCTACACAAGAATCTGGATGCGAGAGAAAAATCCACCTTCAGAGAGGAGAGCCCACTTAGGATCAAAATGATAGCCAGTGACTCCCATCGTCCTGAAGTTAAACTCAAAATGGCACCGGTACCTCTTGATGATTCCAATAGGTAAATTATTCCACTTTACAATGTGGTTCTCCACCTGCCTGCAGTGTCATTCATCTTTATTTAAACTTGTGGGGGGGTTTTGTGTGTTTCTCTCTTGTTGATGCCTTTAGACCTGCTTCCTTGACTAAAGACAGACTGCTTGCTAGCACGCTTGTCCATTCCGTCAAGAAGGAGCAAGAGTTCCGATCCATCTTTGACCACATTAAGTTGCCACAGGCCAGCAAAAGCACGTCAGAGTCATTTATTCAGCACATTGTGTCGTTGGTTCATCATGTCAAAGGTACGTGTTCGGTGTGTTGTACCAAATATATGTCTGACAACTTCATTTAAGCCTGTTTGCTGTCTCTAGTGCAGGAAGATTTCAGCAGTCTTTTGATGTAGTCAGATTTTCTTTCTTTTGAGGTACACGTAAAAATAATTAGAAAAATAATTGCCACAGAAGTTAGTATTAAAACCTTCCAACAAAACACAACAAGCTGTGTAGAGGCATAATAGTGGTTATACAGTATTTCTGGATAAGTTTTTGAGCTAAGTAGCATATGAAGTTTGAAAATTTGCAGTGTATTTTAAACATACTACATCAATCTTATTTAGTTTTATTTTGGTGGCTCTACATACAACTTTATATTAAGTGGTGTAGTGTGCATTAACAGGTGTCTTTTGCACTGTCAGTACAATGGCATTCCTTTTTGAGCAGTCTAGAGCTCATTTCCAGGTTCTTACTAGAACAGTTTTTTTGTCTCAATCAGATTTAAGAAAAACTGTGCTGTACATAATACTAAAATAGAGTGCGACATTTAGTTTTATTCCTTTTTGACAATATTGTAGTGCTGGAGCCAGGAATTTCACTTACAGGAACTTGGCAGTGGCTAAATAAACCTCCATAAAATGAATTACACACTAATTAACTTGTGATGTATAAGTAGTGGCTGCTGGTTTGTATAAGCAACTCAAACCATCAGCCAGTCATCACCAAAAAAGCTTCAACCCTAACCCCAAAGCCCAGACCATCAAAGTGGATCTGTTTCCTTTAGGGCTCATATTTTGTCAAAGTTTTCTGATGGGAAAGACTGATAATTTCTTAAAATGCAGTGAGGGTGTCTGGAGAGTTCTTAAATGCTTTTTCCCCCATAGTATTTACTTTATTTCACTGGGCTGTTGTCTTGTTCTTGTGTTTAATGTACTGGGATAATAATGGGAGAACTTGATGGTGAAAATAATTTTGCTGTATCATCATACAAAGAGGGAATATGAAAAGATTTATTTAACTGACCACTTTCAGCATATCTGTCTCTAAGCATTGTTTTTTATGATGCTTTAGCTTTCAAAATTGCAAGCATTTGTGTGCTAAGATTCTAATGAAAGCCTCATTTTGTTGGCAAAAATTCAGATTACTAAGGTCACATGATCTGCATTTCGAATTACTTATAAAGAAGAAAGTAATAGCACCAATAGATTATGATAAGGTATTAGATGGAGGAAAAAAAAAAATCTTATTGGGACACCTGTTTAGAGTTTGTTTGAAAGCATCCATTTTCCTGATGTAAAGAGATGTAAGGCTCAATTCAGTGAGAGTTTCTCTTAAATTTTTGCTTATGGTACATACGTAGGCTGCAGGTGAAGTAATTTTCCTGACTCTCATACATGCTGATCACAGTATAGACTGTTTTTCTGTAATATCTTATATGTTAAATACCTGGTAAATGTAGCAGCTTAACAGCCTGTCTGGTCAAAGTTATTAGAATATGTACAGTTAGAGTTGTTTTTGAAAGCGGAATTTCTCTTTAAGTTTCAAATTTACTGTGGTCTATAATCAGATTTTTGTAACTTTTGACAAATGGAAGTAATGTTCATTGTTGGTGTGATGCGACCAGTCTGAACAGCTCTTTATTAATGTAGAGCTGAAAATGCCCAGTGATGTTTTCTTTTTCATTGTAACTAGGTCCTGGAATGTGTTTTGAAATGGCAAAATCCATGTTACAAAAGTAAAATAGCTGTTGAAAGATACAGATGCCAAACAGGCAAAGTTGAACCTTCTGTCTTCCTGGCAAAAATGGCATAAAAACAGAGTTGCTAGCTCAAATTCCTGTGTTTGGTGGAATTATGATTGAGGCACTACCCTTGTAGTGGCCGTTTCAAGTTTTAATGGTTGGTTATGAGAAAATACTGGATGCCAGGCGGTAAGTTGATAAAGATGTATGTTGACCTGTTAAGCAGTTAGCTTGCTTCATATGTAACATTTCATAGCTCATGACTTTATGTATATTACATTTAAACACATTTGTTGAGCTGGTTTAGAAACTTGAGTTTTGCTGTTGCTAATTTAACTGTCTCTGAAGGAAGGAGAAAATTTGTCAGAAGTTGTCAAGTTTGCCAAGATGCCAGATGCTTAAATGAATTTATTTCCATATAGGTGTATTAATTGTTTTGGATTGTTTATCATCACAGCTTCAAATTAAGAAGTTTTATTCTGATAAGAGATGACTTGTTATGTCATTTGTGTAGTTATTGAAGCATATATTACTTAAGCATTAATTGAGAGAAAACACTTAAGTTAAAGATGAGATGAATAGTAAAATGTACTTAGTGCAAGTATTCATGACTCAAAATAACTTCATTTTCTCTTATGGACAAAGTATTACTGTTAAGAAGTAGCTCCTTTCTCTTTCATTAAAGAAAAATGTCATTGAAAATACAAGTTCAATCTGTAAATTGAATTAGAAGTGATACAATCATGGCATAGTTGTAAGTAGACTTTGCGGTGGTGCTGTGCACTGTTACTTTGTTTGGGTTCCAGAATGTGTAAAAATAGGGAAAACACCACATTTGCTTGTCCTGATAAATTTATTGAAAATACTTTGGTTTTTGCCTGCTACTTGCCTTTGTCAGGAGTAAAATACATGTCAGTTGAATTAAACTAATGAAACAGTGTTTTTTCTGTTGTAACCAACAGAGCAATACTTCAAGTCAGCTGGAATGACCCTAAATGAGAGGTTCACTGCATATCAAAAAGCTACTGAAGAGCACTGCACCCGGCAAAAGAGCCCAGAAATACATAGGTATATGTTAACTCCATATGTAGATGCGTTGTGTTTCAGATAATGTATGCTATTATTTCTTTTGGGAACCCAAAATAATTTTTGTAATCCTTGTGTAGTAATGTGTCAATTTCTGTGTAAATACAAATGTCAGAAAACCCCACCAACACCCCCTTCCCTAGAAGAACTTGTGTGAGCCAAGTCTAGCTTCATCTGTGGCTTTGTAGCAGATGTCTTCTCTACCTGTCTCATTCAGGATATATTTACTTTTCTCACATGCAGTGCTCAAATTGAGGGGCATATGTCTTGAAGATGAAAGGAAGCTCTGTACAAGCATCTTTTATTCTTCAGTGTGAAATGTTCCATCTCATACTACTTTAGGGTTCTTTGTGTGTTAATTTACAGCAGTTTTTTTGAAAACTCTTGAGAGCCTGAAAGATAAGAAGGTAGGCATGCAGATGTAGTTTCTGAACATGCTTTATGATGCAGTGTACTACATTCGGGTTGCATGTGAGAATAAATTACCTCCATATTCAGTATCCAACTTCACAAGTTTCCTCAATGGTTGAGTATTTTTGACTTTATAGCAAGTTATTGTAGTGTTGATGTCAGCTGTGGGAGTCTCAACTGGCTGCATACGCTGATATTTTGAAATAACTGATAAATGTTTCTTGCATCTTCAAAGCTGTACTTCAAATGTGAAAAATTGAACTGCCTGTTTGTGTGTTTAGCATATTTTACACAAAGCAGAACCAAGGTTTTTAGTTTTTAGTCTCCTTTTTTAATTCTGATGGTGGATCTTTATATGCAGAAAGTTTGTTCTACTGCAAAAATGGCTTGTTTCTCAGTTTTGTGTGGAAAAGAAACGTCTGAGGCCGTGAACAGTCCCATACATGCATGGCAAGACACTCTTTCTATTTTACATTTAGGAGGATTGACATCTCTCCAAGTACCCTGAGGAAGCATACCCGTTTAACAGGTGAAGAGAGGGTCTTTAAAGAAGAAAGTCAAAAAGTAGGTTCAAAGTGAAAGTCCCATCCGTATTTCTAAACTTAATGTATTTCATTTCCCTTTAAATCTGAACTTCAACTTGGTGTTTGTGTATAAAAATGCAAAAATAATTTTTATTTATCGTCTTGCATTTAGAACTTTTTTTTTCCCTTCCTTTGAGTAGAACTTGTTACCAAGAAGCCAGTTTATGTAGCATGATTTTGCTATATTGATAACGTGGCACGTAAGGTCAAGTCTTCTTCCACCTTTCTTCTTGGACATAACTAGATCATTTTTGTGGATCTAAGCTGCCAAAGAACAAGGAATAGAAAGGGTTGGGGGAAGCACTGTGGCAATGATGTAGTATGGTTGAATTACCAAGGCGCTTGTACTCTGTTAAATCAATTCATCAGAAGAAATGAATACTTGAACATTCTCCTAAACCATGTGTTATGGTCTGTCTGCATGAAAAAACGGGTATCCCATTGGTTTGATGAGAATGCTTGTTTGAAATTCTTAGCTGGTTTTTTTTTTTAGATCTAGCCATTGCATGTAAAACTCGTTCACTTAAAGTCAGTTTGTCTGCTGAAGAGTTGGTTGAAAAATAGGTAAATTCTGTCATGCTGTTTTGAAAATCGATGCACAGTTTGCCTTTTCATTCAGCTCCTCTTCTGGGTGTTTTATTTCAAAATTTTGTTCCAAAATACATATTTGTTTACAGGGAGATAAAAAATTAAGGTGTGATTCTGCTGATCTTCGGCATGACATTGACCGACGTAGAAAAGAGCGAAGTAAAGAACGAGGAGATTCAAAGGGTTCCAGGGAATCCAGTGGGTCAAGAAAGCAGGAGAAAACTCCCAAAGATTACAAGGATTACAAATCTTACAAAGATGACAGGTAAATATTTGAAGTCCGTTTATAGGTTTTTAGCTTCTAATTAGCCTTTTGTAATTGTAAGCTTAATTGCTTTCAATTTTCAATGTATAATGGAACATTTAAATTTAAACAATTAAAATTATTTGTTTTACAGCAAATATGTATTATCTGTCTTTTACACGGCTTATGGTGGATGAGGACAAAAACTTTGGAATAGCAAGCTAACACTGAAAAAAAAATGACAAATTAATCTGTCCTATTATCCAGGCTACATCAGGAGGTTGGACTTCAATGCAGTACATTTCTATAAACAGTTTGTGTAAGAACTTTGGTTCGTTATGCTTGATTCCGCACTTTTTCAACTCATAACACCCAGAGTATGAGAATCTTACTGATACTTAAGTTTTAATATGGGTGAGAAGGGGAATTGTTATTTTTATCTAAAGCCAGTGGGCTCTTCTTAAGAAAAAAATGTTAGCCTATCTCAGTGGATACTGTGTAGCAGTGGTAAGAGTTACTTCAGGTATGACCTTCTTTTGAATAGAATATTCAAATCTTGTAATTTGGGTCAAATTAGTAACACTATGGGGTTAGCAAAAGTCTTACTGTAGGAATGTTTTCCCCTGCTTTGTACTGAATATACAATGAATTTTTACTTATGCTTTCTCTTTCCTATTTACTTTCTGACTTTGGTATCCACGTTATCTTCCACTGGCTAATTCCCTACAGCCATCTATGTAGGGAAGCCCACACTATATCTTCTCAATTGTGCAAACTGAACTGTGTAAAGTTACTGTAGAACTGCCTTCAACTTCTGTTTTTTTGCCTCAGAAGAAAGGCAAATCTTAAAAGTAACAGAATTTCTCCATGGCATCAAAACATAGAAAAGCTGTATTTGCAGTTTGCAGACTGCTGCTTTCCAACTCGCTAGCAATAAGACACATTTAGTGCATTTGTGAATGTATTAAGAGGAGGCTGGAAAGTGGAACTATACTGCAGCTTAATGCCTGAAGTATGTAACATACATGTGTTTTTATAACCAGAAGGGGGATAGTTTTTCGTAAAAGAGACCTGTTTTAGTATAGATGTTACAGACTGTCTAGTACTTTTAAAATAGCACGCAGTGTATCTTTTTATTTTTCAGTAAACAAAAAAGAGATCAAGACCGTGCTCGGTCCTCCCCATCTTCTTCCCCATCTTCTTCCTCATCCAGCTCTCGAGAAGAAAAGGATTGCAAGAAAGAAAGGGATGAAGAGTTCAAAACCCACCATGAACAAAAAGAATACTCTGGTTTTGCAGGAGTTAACAGGCCAAGAGGCACCTTTGTAAGTTGCTCTCTTATTCTTACCTAGGCTAGACTGATTTCATAGCAGTGATTCTTGAATTCCTTGATGTGTTACAACCAAACCTGGAAAGTTTTGTTTTGTTTTGTTGTTGTTGTTGTTTTTTTGTTTGTTTGTTTTTTCCCCAGCACTGCCTAATAGCAGGGACTTGGTGTGCAAATACATTAGCATGCCACTAAAGACCCTAGCTAAGGGTGGGAAAAATTATTTCTTGCTTCTTCCTTGCTCTTTAATAATTATGTTGTTTCCTAACAGGGTCTGAAAAATTACCTTTCTGTAAAAATGAAATCCTGTGATCTGTTACCTCTTAAGTCCATGTAGCTTCTGTCACTTTCCATGTCACTTTGTTTGGTTTTGCCCTCCTTTGTCTGTGATGACTGCAACCTGTTAAGTAGAGAATGGTACATATTTAAAAATGTACATCAACTTTGAAACAGCTGTATTAGGAGAGGAGATGGTATACTTGTGGGTTGTGTTTTTTTCCAGTGCTTCTTTGGTCTAGAGTTGCCACAGTGAGCATGAAAGCTCATTAATTTAGCTCTGGAATGTGCTTTAGCATTGTGATTTGGAAAGTAACACATTGACCACACAGTCTTAAGAAAAATTTCAATGTCAAAATTCCCATATTAATGTAATTACTGATATTTAACTGAGAAATGCAGAAGTACTAGGGAAGACTAGGATTCAATAAAGGAGGCCTTGAAAAGATAAGGAACACTTAACAAAACAGAAAACCAACCCAACCTAAAAATACCAGACCCACACCAAAAAACACCCAGTCAACCCCAAACCAAAACACGTACAAAATAACTCACACACGCAAGAAATAAAAGCCCTTAGAGAACCAAAACAAATGGGGGGGGGAAAAAAAGAGTTCAGTGTTTGGGTGGTGGGAAATCTGCCAAATAGACTTCTGTAATGGGTAGGAGTAATTTTATACTTTCGTAGTATTTCCTTCATGTAGCCTATAATTAACAATAAATTATGCCAAAAGGCATTGACAGCTATAAATATATATTATTTGTAGTAGTGTAAAAGCTTTTGAACTACACATGAGGGTTTCTGAGATGCATGTGCTTGAGTTAGGGTTTGAATCTTCCAACTAAAAAGCTTTAGCTACTTAGAAGAAAATAAAACATTCAAAATTTCTGACATTAAAAATTCAGTGTTTTCTTCTGTGTTGTTACTTTTTTTTCAATGTAATTATACTAAGGAGCATCTCTGTGGCATAAATACATAAATCCTTGCATGGTGTAGGCATCAAACTGGACAATATTAGCATAGCCTGTAGGTATATGAGCTACTGGCACTGAGTTAAACAATGTACAGCTTATAACCCCTCTCCTGTCAGAAAATTCATAATTGGTGGAAACCTTACTGCTTTGGAAAAACCAGATTGTATGCATTTGGAAAAAGATGCTACTTTACATGACATTTAAGTAGACATGAATTGGAAATTTAATAGACTCCTAATTTAACTAATGGTGACTGCCAGTTCTGGGTATGCAATAACTGGTTAATGTTCCCTGATGGGGAATACGTGGTCACATAAGCTTGTTGAACAGACTGTGCCTGGACAGGAAAATCTTCAGTAGGCCAACCTGTTGAGTTACTCAGATGTTCTCTTCAGGAATACAGGCTGGGTAGTTTAGGAATTTTTCTGTAGTTTAGGCTAAGAGTGGCTGCATTCCAGTAAATACTGCTTTGACTTTGGAGTAGATAAAATGTTCTGATTGTGAATCCCTTTCCAAAGCAGAAAGCCTTGATATACTTGGAGAGATAGATTGGTCGATGGAGGAGACTTTTAAGCTAAGCTGTCAGTTTTATGTTAAATCAGCAAAAGATTTTGGCGCTAACACTTGCTGCTAGGTTTATAGTATTTAATTCTAGGTTTCTTATACATAAAACATAAATAGTTTTAAAGTAGTAACACAGAAATAAGGATAAGTAGAATCTTCTAATGGCACTGTCATTAGTATCCAGCTCCTAAAGAATTTTGTTTTCTGTATGAGAGGAATTTTTCCATATAAAATATATATATATTTTTTGTGATGGTCTTTGCAGTAAGCCAGCCCATAAATATAACATAGTAGATTTCACATTCTGTAGTTCTTTGCCCGAAACATGATCTGTCAGGGAGCAGTGTGTCAACACAGTGTTGAAGAAAGCTGTAGGTATTTTCATTGAAGGGAATCTTATCAGAGGACCTAACACCGGGAAATGCTGATCCCTCCTTTTTTAAACATCCTGCCAATTTCATCTCTACATCTTGTTTTGTTTCGTTGGTTTTGTTTTGGGGTTGCTTTTTTGTTTGTTTGCTTGTTTGTTTGTTTTTTTTAATTTATTTTTTCCCCCTGTTATGACACTTCTTGTGCCCTAATTCGTAAAGGCTCCAGAGCTATTTGAAGTAAAGCATGTAACATTTCCTCTCTTGCACAGGTGGTGTTTTCTTTTTGGTGATGGTCTGCCATATTCCAGCTGATTTTCTAAGCAGGGTTTTGGGTGTTTTTATTTCTTACACACTTCCCCTCTCCCACCCTCCCCACCCCCTTGTTTTTGATAGGTCTTACAAGCCTTCTACAAATGATTTTTAGCATCTTTGATTTCAGAGTACTTTTAAAACTGTCCAGTGTAAATTCAGCAGTAGAAGTGCTGGAGCATTATGGAACTACTTATTTTTAACAAATGAAGTTAATTTGCAGTCATGTTTTTATAAAGTTATTCTGAAGCCCCAGTTCTGTCTGTTTAACTAGACTGTTTATGGAAATAGTGTTCTGTAGGAACTGCAGGCTTTAGCAGTCTATCCCCAACCTAACCATTGGAGGATATAAACTCTCAGTCAGTGTTTCCTATAAGCTAAAAATATACATGCTGAGGGGAATGTATATGTTGCTTGGTGTATTCTGAGTTGAGTATTTTCTTTGTTGCTGTAAGACTCTTCAGCGTATCATTTTGAAGTCCTCTTAATTCATTATAAAAGTTAAGACACTATTTTTCACTTCAAGCATTTCTGCTCTGTATAGTACATACTGTTGATAGTAATAAAAAAATTGTTCATTTGAAATATTATTTGCCTAACATACATTTCTGAATGTTGAAAATGAGTAACACAAAGTGGATATATTTATTTGAAAAGTGCAACGTTTGTATGTATTCTAAAATAACTTCCTCGTAACCAATGCAACTGACTCCATAAATTACATTTCTTTTCCCCCTGACAGTATTCTCCCTTTTTCAGTCTAGTTTTTCTGTTTGTTTTTGTCTGTGAACAGCTTCAGAAGCTTCTTCTGACCCCTTGCTGCAACACACTGGTTTACCATCAGTCAGAGGAAGTTTCATTTTGGTGGTTGTGGGTCAATTTATGTCAAGAACTCATGTGTTTCAATTAAGTTGAATAGAATCATTATTTCAAGTGAATGCTTGAATAGATTAAGGTAACATACCAAATTGAAAATGGTTTTACACTTGCAGTTGCTGTAATTAAGTACAGAAAGCTGTTTTCAGCGAATGTTCAGAGAACATGAACTCTTCTTTGTGGTTTTATGTAAATGGATTAAATGATATCTTGGTTAATCAGTTTCGAATTAGGGGCAGAGGAAGAGCCAGAGGAGTCTTTGCTGGAACAAATACTGGTCCCAGCAACTCAAATACTACTTTTCAGAAGAGACCGAAGGAAGAGGAATGGGATCCTGAATATACCCCAAAAAGCAAGAAATACTTCTTGGTGGGTGTGGAGAACTCGATACCTTATGCATGCTTTTTTTTTTTTTTTCAAACTTTCTACGAGTGTAGAAGTAGCATGCATGTACAGACAGGGCTTCAGTTACATAAATGTGAGGATAGCAGGGTTGTTGGGAGTGCCTGGTTCTGCAGCTGTTGTGTTGTTTCACAGCAGGCTGTGGCAGTAACTGAGGCCTGACACAGAATTCATGTCCGAAACCTTCATCAGTGATTGGGGAAGAAGGCAGATTCAGACTAAAATTACTAAACTTAATTTTTAAGGGAAAAGACTTGTGCTGTGTTTTCCTGGATTTATGTCTATATGGCATTCAAGTTTTGTCTTAATGTTTGTCTGGAAGTCTGCAATAGTGGAAGATCAGGAAAAGATGACAATATTTGTGGATGTAGGCTGACTGTTATTAGCAGTCCTTCTGTTATTGAGTAGTGTGATAGCCATAAAATCACCTTATTTTGCATTTTCCCCCATCTGGATTACGAAAGAAGGACTGTTGATGTAACCACTCAGTAAGTAGTGTAGGATGCTGAACTGGTAGCTTCTGTTCCAGTGATTTTCTTAACAGTGCCCATTTCTAAGGATATTCTTTCACTATGGAGAATAGTTCAGTAAGGAAGATTAGACCTTCTCCTAAAGCATTATATCTTGTCACATATATTAACAGTTAATCCAAGGAATAATACAGTCACAATTTGGGTGTTCTTACAAAGAGTTCTCCTCCATCTCCCCACATTTATATAAACATTTCTGATCTGTAACCAGAAAGATCTGATAACATGTTAATTCAGAAATTCTGTGATAGCTAGAACAAGTAATTGTAGCTATTACATTTTTTCTTATACCTAAAAATGTGTTTTTAATAAAAAGCCACCCATTAACTATTCTTAACACGTAATTATTAATAAACTGCTTTATATAGGTGTGGTATGTGTTTAATAGTTCAGATTTCTTTCCAAATCACAAGTAAAAAGAGCAGATGTTGAAGCAAGTGTACCTCACTCTTCTAAATATAAACCTTTTTCATACAAAATAATTGTAATGTTCATGCAGTGCATAGGATGATTGTCAGAAGATTAATCAAACTATGTAAGCTTACATTTGGTAGCAAGATAGCAAAATTTAAGCTAATGAACCAAAGAACCTCAAATGTTGTTCATGTAAGATTTGAACAGTTTAAACTTCATTTTCCCTGTGTTGTGCAGGTGAAGCAGGGTTTCTGAAAACTGCCTTCAGTTACCCTCCCTTAATAAGTATAAAGAATTCTATCTCTGCATTAAAGTAAAAATAAGACATCCTAGCACATTCCTAGAGCTTCCTTCTTTAAAATCATAAATACTTTATCCTCAAAGCTAGTTACTTTATTCTGACTGAAGTGACAAATAGCTGATTTGGTGCTCACAAACAGTTGAGTAGGTCCACAGTTAATAAGGGCTCTTAAAACAATTTATTATGATCTGAACTGTTAAAAAGCTCTCTTAATTGTGGTGGGTTTTTTGTTTGTTTTCTATGTATAGTATAAATTTAATAATAGAGTACTAACATTTAAGGGTGTACATTTAAGAGGTATTCTAACTTTGTTCTTTGTCTGATATTATTGTAGCATGATGACAGAGACGATGGTGTGGATTATTGGGCCAAAAGAGGAAGAGGCCGTGGTACTTTCCAGCGCGGCAGAGGGCGTTTTAACTTCAAAAAGTCAGGTAGCAGTCCAAAGTGGACACATGACAAATACCAAGGGGATGGAATTGTGGAAGATGAAGAAGAAACAATTGAGAATAATGAAGAAAAGGACAGACGCAAAGAGGAAAAGGTAAACAGTTTAGTGAATTGCAGATTAGACAGTTTATCTTGCAGTATTTCAGGTAATTGTGTGTGTATGGTGGGGGGGTGGGTTGTGTTAAAAGGTTTTGGAGTTTGGGTTATTAACATTTTACAAGACTGTTTTCTTTCTTTCAACAGGAATAACCCTAGAAGAAAGCTGTAGCTGAAAGAGCAGCTCTTGCACCACCCACCCAACATTTTTAATATGTTTTTTGTTGTTTGTTTTTTTTTGTTGTCAAATGAATGTAAGCGTTTTACTTAAATTTTACTGTTGGAAAGTAGCTTAGAGGGATTGTTTTTGTTTTAAGCCTTTAGAAAAAAAAATTCTTGATATAGTAAACTATGTTAATGATCGTACAGGTAGGAAGTAAAATATTTGTAACAACTTTTAAGAAATTTTACTGTTTGTTATATGCAGTGTAATTCTGCTTTGTCCAAATACATGGTCAAGTACAACTCTACAAGTTTTGATTCTCCCCTATGTCTGTGTTTTATTCTGAAGTAAACTTGCAGCTCTGCACACCTGAAATCTTGGAGCAGCATTTTTTATAAACTGCTTACTACTTCTGTGTTGCCTCTTTCTAAGTAGTGTATTTATGAGTAGTTATCCAGTCATAGCATAAGTACAGACAGTTGTGCAAAAAAAAAAGAAAAGCCAAAGAAAACCCACCACAAAAATCTCTCAAAAGGTAAAACAAGATAAATTAAAACCTGAATCAGTAAAGGTACTTCAGGTATACTGAACAATTCTGTAAAGTGTGAGCTCCATCACAGTGCCCTGGAATGGAATACCTTTCTTTGGTGTTCCATTTGATAGCAGATAGAAATTTGAAGTTACAACTCAGTGGTAAAACTCAAGTTAGCAAAAGGTATGAGATAGGACACTTACTTTTTTCAACAACGATTTTGTATCCGAAGTACAGAAGAAACCTACAATTGTTTTGGTTGGTTGGCTTTTGCCCACAAACATAGTTAATGGTAGGCACACTTTTAACCTACAGAATGTTATGGATGACAGTAACACATATGAATTACCAGAATGTTTCTCAATCTGCTATAGATACAGTAAATCGTAATATTATATGGAGTTAAAAGTCTAATTGTTCTTAGTTTGCCCTTTGGAATGGCATACTGTCCTTGAAGTAAGGGAGGGGAGGTAGGGAGGAAAACCTTTGGTAGAGGTGATTGTGTTAAATACATATATACATATATATATATGTATGTATATGCATGCCCTCTTACGGGCTTTAGTGTTAGGGAGTAGTTAACCAGCTGCCCTATCCAAATTAAATACTAGAAGGTAGAAAAATGTAGTACTGTCACTTATCGTAACTATAGTTGAGAAAACCATATTTCAGATCATACTAGTTTGCCAGCATCTGTGTAGAAAGGGAGATAGGAGTGATACTTGACCTCCAGTAGTACTTACTAAAGGGTCATTCCTGTGTCATGTTTTGGGAGGTATAGGCAAACTATTGTTCTTGCAGTGTATCTTTTACACATACAGTGTATCTTTTCATAGCTGTTTGAAGAGTAAAATTTATTATTCCTTGGACTTAGCAAAGCTCACACAGGCTTTGTATATGTTAAATCAGAATAAGCAAGAAAAAGAAAAAAACAAACTTGGCAGCAGTGTCAAAGGTTGTGCTAATGAATTGAAATTTAACACCAGTTTGAAATTTGATGAAGAGGACGAAGACAGATAATCTGTATCATCTAGGTCAAATTGAAGGTGGATGGCTGTGGTTTGTTTGTCGTAAGGCAATACAGTTCCAGCACGACACAGATTCAAGTTTTCCACCGCAATTAAATGTCCAAGGAAATCTGGTGGAGATTGCTTTGACAGTGGCATTTAATCTTACAGACTGGTCTGTAGCTTAGTTCATAAAAATCTTTGTTATCCTGAGTTCCAGTGCAGTTCAATAAAAATGTCATTTGTTGATTACAGAACACATGGCAACAGCCATAACTACATTAAAAACTGCTTGAATTAAAATAATATAAGCAAAGGTGCAAGTTGCAGTCTGTCAAGAGATCCACAAGAAACAAAGTGGGAGTTGAGATTATTTTTTTAATAATCCAAAACTAATGCTTCAGCACTTACTGCTTACTCATGAATAATAAATTTTCACTGTTATGATAAGAAGAAACATGGTTTGGTGCTACTGGAGTAGTACGACTTGTGAATGGAAGTTCAGTGCATTTTGCTTTTCTCTTGTGAACAGTAAAGACCCTCACTGATGGATCCACAGGGAAAAAAAAAAAAGGCGTTCTACTTTTATAAAATATTCAGCTACATTTTGAGTTCAGTAATTTGTTCTGACTCACTGTTCTCCAGTGGTAAAGCAGCTTCTGAATCCACTTTATCTCTGCATGATGTACTTAAGAAGTTTGAAGCTCTCCCTGCAGTTCAGGGAAAATCAGACGTCCATTTCACTAGCCCAAACAAAAAAAAAGGGATAACCCCCTCAGAATACAATAGCTATACTGCTAGTCTAGACTGTGCACTGGAATTAAATCTCATATCCTCTTCCTTCCCAGGAACTATTAGTAGCATTACTGTAACAGTGGGCATCTATGTATGATAAAAGCTTTCCTGCGTTCTGCTGTGCTGGTGCTTCAAAAGCAGAGCAGTTACCAAGCTTTGATTTGCCTCCAGAGGTAAAGGCTAAATCTAAGTCCTCAGTCTCGTGTCAGTTGTCCTGCTTTCTTAAAGCTTGCCTTTAACAAACCCCCTTTGTTAAGGAGATCTGGCACAAGACATCTGTGCTGTTCAGAGTCCTACTCAGTGACTTTATGTGCTTTTGTGTGAGTTCCCAGCTGGCTTGTCCAGTTCCAAAGCAGCTTGTTACTGATAATGGTGCAAACTGAACTGCCTCAGTTTTGGACTGCTTTTGAAACCTTGCCTCTTCACAAATTTGTGGTGGAACCGTGTCCAGTTGTCCTCATCCAGTTGTGCTAATGTTTCCCTTCTTTAGGGAGCAGAAGGTGTTGGAGGAGTGGGCAGAAAGTACTTTCTATTTCAAGGTAGCTACTGAGTACAGTTTTTTAAAATACCTATTTAAAAAGTCCTGCCTTTCCTCTCTTCAAGTTTAAACCCTCCTGGTCCCCTAGAATAGCTTTATGTTGATACTACAGCTTGTTATTACCAGTACTGTTCCTTTTTGTTTGGTCTTTGAAAATCAGTTCACATAACAAGCTGTAGATAATAGTAACTACAAGCAAAGGCAGTTATATTGCAACAACATGTTGCAGTTCTAGGGTTGCGTTTGGGAATTGTTGCTGAGACACCCCTGTAAATGTGAATAAAGAAAATGCCTAATCAGTTTATTTCTGGAAAGCTTTGATGAAATTAGTGTTGCTAGGAACAATAGGATTAGGTCTTTGAGAGAATTTGTGATTATAGGTAGCACTAACTGCATAGCTGGAGCAGAAAGATCCCTACATTTCTTCTCTGAGTAGAAGCATTTGCCTTATAGTGTCACACTACTGGCTTTCTTGATACTTCCAAAGTTTCTTAAGCAAAACAGCAGAAATCTGACAAAAGAGCAAGTGCAGTATCCAAAGATGGATTTCTTACTTTGGCACACGCTCAGTATGCTGTCATGCAGTGTTTTGAAGATACTTTGTGCATTGGAGCTCTGCTTCTGCCTTGTTAAATTTGCTTCTCTGAATTAAGTAAAAGTCTTAAGAGAGAATGTAAAATGTCACATTTCAGTTTAGCTCATTAAGGTGCTCCCAGTTACACCACGTGTTGATGTGCTGCACATGCTAAATTGGGTTGTCCCTCCTGTAGGATACTCCCTCCGCATGAGCCGGGCACGTACAGATGCCCTTGTAGAACAGCGCACGCTGGGCAGCGAGTCACAGGTACACGCATGCTGCAAGCGGAATCCTTCCCCGCGGCGTTCAAACTTGCTCCCCTCCCGACACACACCGCGAACGCGGCTCTCCTGTTCTTTATTGGTTCTGCTCTGAATACTGCCTACTTCCTATTGGCGTGATTTCCTTTACCCCCGCCCCCTCGTCCCCATTGGTGCTGCCAGCCCGGCTGGTCTGCTGTCGGCCCAGGGCACCGGTTACTGTGGTAAGGGGGGGAGTGCGGCCGGGACGAGCCGCCGCTCGGAGCGGTGTACCTGCCTGCGGTGAGCGGCGACCTCTTCTCCCCGCCCTGCAGCGGGAGCGGCGGCCATGGCGCTGGTGCTGGGTCTCCTAAGGCGAGTGCTGGAGTACTTTGGATGGCCGCCCGACCAGGTGAGACCCAAGCTGGGGCTCGGAGGGGGGCTGTTTTCTGCCACGCCACGCTTGGAGCTCGCTACTGCGGAGCGTCCCGGCCTCAGCCGCTGTGGCCAGGGGAAGAAAGGTTACTCAGGCCGCCGCCTGCCTGCGGCAGGACTGACTCGGCTCTGGCGTGAGGTAGAGCTTGGTGTGGTCAGACAGGCTGCCCGCACTGTGGTCACTGCCATGGTACACCCATTCAAGTAATGCCTGAACAGAGGAGGGAAAAAAAGGTCAGTAATACCAGCTGTTCAGGTTTTGCTATTTTAAATGAAAGGCTACATAGCGATTCGCAAATAACAGTTAATCCTGTGTTGTCAGAGACTTCCGAAAGGTATTGCTGGGAAACGTATTGCTTGGGATAATGCGGTGTCGGAGACAGATGTTAGAGTGTGAGTTTAGGGTCCGTTCTTTCCCGATGGGTGTGAATAGTGAGGCACTGCTGCAATCGTAGTTCTGAGGGAATGCTTAGTTTATTTATGTGAAACTGCTGAAGTGTCTCTAGGGACACAGTTTGAGGGAGCTATCCCAGTTATCTTCTGGTTTTGCTGTCAGAAGTTCTTGTTTCTTTCCACAGGCCATACTTTTGGAAATGCACATGTTCGGCAGCAGCATCAGTCGTACAATCAGAACATGCCTTCCTTCAACAGACTCATCAAGAAGGCATTTTCAGCAGTTACATGCAGTCATGAGAAGATACCAGCTCAAGGTACATTAAATTTCTTTAATTTCCTTACTCTTTTTTCTTCTTTTTTTTTTTTTTAATTTCCCAAGACTTACACAGATGTGTGTTGTTACTTAATTGTGCACTTTTTCTTTTGTCAGTTATCTCAGGATATTGTTAGTTACATGATGTAGCTGCTATGCTCCTTGGTGGCCTTTGTGCCACTCTAAAATACTCTGGGTATAGGCTGTATCTTGGCAGTGTTTTGGAAGCAGTTTATCAAAACCAGCACTGGCCTCTTTGGACTTCAGGCTTGAGAGGAGTATTGAAAAGTTAGGTGAACTTAGCTGCATTATCTTCAATTGCATATAACTAAAATTACTTAACAACTTTGTAAGAACCAAGGGCTTTGATTTTGCTTCTGTCATTAAAAAGTATTTTGATATTTAGGTCATGTCTGTTTGCCAAAAGAAGGAATATGGATCTACTCGAAGTGTTGTCCGTAGACTTGGGACGATTCTTTCCATAGGGCCTTACCCAAGACCTTATTTTCGAGTAAGCAATTTATCTCATACATATGCTTCAACTGTTTTAATTTTCTGGTTTTTAATTGGTAGTTTTCCTGTTCTTTTCAGCTTGTGTAACTGAGTTGCATTCCTTATGCTCGCTGTTTCAGTTTGCCTGTAGCACTGTTTAACTCCTTTTGCTGAAGCAGAATTTTCAGTATGTGCTGGATGCAGTTTCTCTTCATACATTTTTTATTTGTTTTTAGCTTGTTCAAAACCCAGGTTCGTTGGATTATGATGAACAAAGCACCGTTCCACCTCCTGTAGCTCCATCACTTGCTGATGTCCTGTGGGTGGCAAACGATGAGGGACAAGCATTTACTAGACTTAGGTAAGTAAAAGTCTAAAAAGGAGTAATAGGAGTAACTTATGTCTTCTCTTCCTTGGGGTTTGTGTTGGTGTTTTGGTCGGTTGTTTTTTTCCTAGCCCTTCCAGGGTTCCAGCTAAACCAACCCTGGAATTTTATGTTTTTCTGAGAGCAGTTCCTGCTTACCTGGAAATTCTTACCATGTAGAGTATTCTTACATGGAGGATTTCTTAAATTGAATCCCTCATTTTCTCTTCAAAATAGCATGTTTAAGGCATTATTGGTATTTTATATATACTCACAAAGTATTTTGAGAGAGAGGGAGTGTAATGAAATGTGGGTATTGCAGCATACTGTGAGATTATTCCTGTTTTTATCCCTTTAGTTTACAATTACTTTGATAAACTATAAAAGGGCAAAAAAGAAGAAACAGAAGTCTCTTTTTTGACTGTGGTTGCTACAGTGCTATACATGATGGCTGCTGGAAAGAAAACCATAATTTCTTGATTTAAAAAATTTACCTTGAATAGAGTTTATATAATCCTTTCTAGATTTTAAAGAGTACTAAAGGACAATAGTTTTACAACTGTAAATTATTACTAGTACCGTGAAATGACCAATTATCCAGGAATCTGCAGACAGAAATAGTAAACAAGTCTTCCCTTTCCCCTCCCGGCCACTAGTGAAGACATAGGAAGCTGTTTTGCTGTTCCTCTAAAGGGTCTGTTCAAAATCAGAGGATGAGTCAGAGAGCCAGAAATAAGATTCAAATTTGGACTCTTGTATTGTCTTGTGCTACATTTGAATCGGACAACACAATTCAACTTCTTACTGGCATGTTTGTGATCTTTGTGCTGCTTGTAGGTAATGAAAATAAAAGAAACTGATTAATTCAAATGACACCTGTTTTATCAGAGAGATATTGATGAAATTATGTTTCATCTTGTGATTCTGAGATGTTACTGTTAAAAAGTTTGGGTTTTTTTCTTTTTCCATACAGCTGCAAAATAGCGGAAGAGTAGGTATATTGCTAAAAGGAACTGTGACCTGTTAGGTCTTGCTTGTGATGATTTTTAGCTTATCTGATCCACAGATCCATGGAAGTTCATTCTTTTGTTGTTTCTATTCCTTCCTTTCCTAGCTCTGTGGGAGGTTTTTTGAGGAAAAGTACTCCAATTGAAACCTTACCCTTCTGAGCCAATGTGAATAGCAAGGGGTTTGGGCAAATCAGAAAATGCTGCAAGTCTGATTTAAGCTAAAAGAATGACTAATATAAGGGAAAAGGTCTAGTTTGTTTTCAATCAAAACTTAATGCATCTTGAATAAATTAATTTCTTTCTTTGTTTTGTAATGAAATTCTGGTAGTTTTTGTTTACACTCATTTGATATTTTAAAGCTCTTTTTGAAGCTATTTCTGCAGGCACAGACTTGAAACTGTTTTTAAAATTAAAACCTGAGACTTGCAGCACAATTTTCTAACACAGTCTGTGCTCATATGTAGCTTACAGAGGGTGAGGTTCTTATTCTGTATTAAAATTCATTCTTCTCCAGTATCTTCCTGTAGGATTGCAGCATCTTTGCTGCTTGCTGTGTTCATCTTGCACAGTTTGATAAATGACTAAAATTCGTGAAGCCTAATTAAAAGATCATTATTATTTGACTTTTCTGCCTCTCATATTTACTGTTTCAGGTAGGGAGGAGGGAGAGACACCTTTATGGTGTCAAATAATTATTGAGTAATAACAGCTCACTCCTACAATATATCTTTATGATGTATGATCTGTTGCTGATATCTGACCTTTTTTATGATGACTTTCCAAGGATCTGCATCGTACTTGAGCAGAGGGAGACTTTAAAATATTTTTAAGGTTATGAGTAGTTAGAAGTGCAAAGTTTTCTTAGTTTGCAAACTTACAGCTTGCTGAATGAAAACTTGCTTGGACAGACAGTGAGTAAATTTTGGGATTCCCCGTGTTGGCTGAACCTTTCGAAACTATGTCTTTTGTTGCTTTCTAGGACTGAGTTGCGGAGGAACAAAAAAGGCGGTACAGGTCATCGTCACCAATGGCCACCTGTAGTTTCAATACAAAATGGTCCAAAAACCAGCACACAAGAAGGTGATCTTGTTGACAGAGCAGCGCTCCAGAAAATTTCTGCACTTGAAAATGAGCTAACCTTTCTTCGTGCTCAGATTGCTGCAATTGTTTCCGCACAGACAATGGGAAGCATCCATTCACGTAAGCCCTTCTGGTTTGAAGCAAGCAAGTTTTCCTTTCATTGCTTTAGAGAGCCTGTTCACAGCTTGCTGTGTCTTGGTATTAATGGTGAACATCTCTAATTCTAACTGAAGAACTCAATCCCAATTTCTAACTTATAACTAAATTTAGTTACACCAACTAATTTTACAGGATGCTGTCTTTTGCTTTTCTTTTTAGCATTTGGTGCTGCCCCTACCCCCTTCTATTTTGTAGTATCTGGCAGTTTTCAATGCGGTTGATTTTAAATTATCCTTGTATTCTCCCCCATGTTTATGAAGGAGCTTAGTAACAACACTATTCATAGGCTACCAATTACTATTTAAAACAGTTAAAGACTATTAATTACCACTTTTGGGTTTTGTATTGTTTCTGCCAAGCTGTCAGGATAATGGATAGAAAAGGTATTCTAAGTCAGGTTCAGGCTTAAAACAAAAACAAATGCTGCAAACAGATGTGTCACTAGAATATCAAAGTTGGTCTCCAATACGAACATCTATCTGCTTTATGACAGTTTTGAGGTCTTGATTATCTTATTTGCACACTAACCCCACTGTGACTGTTGAAATACTTGGGCTGATGTGAGATAGTTACTTTTGATTGATTGCCCCTGCGATTCAGTTAGCTGTTCTGTTGGCAATTTTTCTGTCTCTTCTCCATTGCACTCAGTATTGTAGTCTATTTTATGTGTCTCGTGGTTCTCTTTGCTTTTGTCTTATGTGGTTATTGTAGCCTTCAGACTGCTGAGAATGAATTGTATGTAGTAGTAGGCTGCTTTGCTGATTTATCTGGTACTTAGATTGAAGATGCAAATGGAGAAAATCACAGCAGCACAAGATACCTCAGATTCATTATTACATGCATTCTGAATCTGGTTTGAAATGAAAAATGTTTTCTCAATATAATTCTTCTGTGATACCATGTATGAGTTGTGTAAGAAAGTGCTATAAGAGGGTTGTCTTGGCTTTACTGAAAACTGAGCCATCCTAGGTGTTGCTTAATATTGTCAAGTATGAGGATATACTGACTAAAAATAAAATCCCTATTTTTCTTTGATAACTGCATCCAGAAGCCTTTAAAACATCCAGCAGTTCAGATGGATCTTACCCAGTGCCAGCCATGACTTCTACGCCACTGTCCGTCTCTCACAATCACTTTGTAATTCCCTCACCTCCTCCGCTTCCTTCTGGTGTACTGTCTGGTGTTGCTGCTAGTAATTTGGCTGTTGAACTTACAAAACAGCGTCTTGCTGCAAGAAACCATGGTCCAACTGCAGCTGAGAGTGCTGATCATCAGAGGACAAAGAACATTCCTAGTATGATGGATGTTTTAAAAGACCTCAACAAAGTTCAGCTGAGAGCTACTGAGAGGTAGGTTGAATTGAACATGGATCTGAGTAAGCCAAGGCTATGTCAGCACCACGGTGCTTAAATAGCACCAGAGAACACCAATGTGAAATATTTAATGAGCGGTTACTGCTGACAAACTTACATTGGCAGCTTCTAAGTTCACAGTTTGGAATATAAGATACTTGTGACATGGCTTTTAGATGCATTTAAAACATGCTGACTATCACAGCATTTAGAACTAGTCTACTGCTTTAGTATAATCTCAGGTTGGTGTGGGGGAAGTGCGTGTGTTGCTATATGTGTAAATCACTTACAAAGTCACATACACAGTCGCAGGAAATGGATCTGAACAAGTAAACTTTAGATTACTGTGAAAGGACAGATCCTTGGGGGAATGTTGGAAATCTACTGTTAGCATACCCAAAGTATCCTGGTCTTGGCTTTGAAGTGTTACAGAAACTATATACCATATCTTTTGTTGAAAATGTTTTGTAAATTTGTATCTCAGAAGTGCAGTTGGATCATAAATATTTTCAATGGTCTACTGTTTTGGTTGTAAGCACAGCTGACATATTGCAAAAACGCATTATTGAAGACTGATACCTCTTCAGTCAGCATGCTAGGTGTAACCGAAGTTGAGATGTTTTTTCTGAACTTCTTTAGTTGAAAAATTATGTAAGAACAACACAGTCCATAATGAACATTTGGAGCTCCTCATGTGGGGAGAATGTAATTTACCAAAGCTTAATGTGTTCTTATTTCACCATTTTCTTAACTCTGAGCTTTATCCCTGAAAATAACTAGCACAAGTCTTGGGGAAATTATCTGTGTGCAACTTTAAAATACATCTTTATGCTTTTGATCATATTTTCACAGTAAATAAAACAAATATGAAGTGCACTATAATTCCATGTACAGTGAGTGAAGAAAGCGAAATGTTAAGGTTGATGGTTTTAACAGCTGTCATGCTGAGCAGGTGCATAAGTAATTGGAAGTGGTAGGTATGCCTCCAGAGTGCTTTCTGGATTAAGGCACCTACCTGTATTCTGAAGGTAGAACATAACTATATGATGTATTTATATTGTTGGAGGGAGTAATGATGATCAAAATTGCTATGATCTTTCAGGCAGCAGTCTGACAGTAGTTCAGTGTGTGCACTGCAGAGGGAAGACCTCTGTTCTTAGAAGCTGACAGACTGAAGATTCCAGTTTCTACCACCCAAGTACCAGCTTATATGTTGAGCAAGTCCTCTGATAGCTTGATTTTATGGCAAGGGTAAACTCAGTCCTTTCAGGTTTCATGTTAAACAACATCTACTGTAACTGCCAGACTTTCGAACTCAGTGCTGTCAGTCTGCATTAATAGGTGCAATTCATTGGCCTGGAGATAGTGCTTTGATAGCAGATGTCTGAATACCTCTTTTTTTTTTTCTATGATTTATTTTCTTGACCTAATAACTAACTTCCACATTTATGTTAGGTTTTGGGGTGTGGATGCTGTTTTGCTCTTATGTCTCTTTGCTGTGTTTTGATTTTGAAGTTAATATAAACAACTAAATTAAAGCGTAAGCTCTATTTTTTAATTTGTGCCTATACAATTTTAATATTTGGATGTTCAGGTGCTCACTTGGAAGGAAAAAACTGTCTTTGAAGCCTTTGTGCCAAATACAACACTGATATATTGTTTTTTCCTTTTATAATGAAACTCGAGTTAAGTGTGGTTTATAAATGGGGCTTTATGGTCACTTGGCTACATATTTGACTTAAAGCATTTGTTTTCTTTAAATACAGTTGCTCAGAGGAATTTTATAAGTTTGTTCTTTCTTGTAAGACCATGGAAAGGCACACTGTTCTGAACTTTAATGATGTTTAAATCGAGATTGTGTTCACAATGGCTATGATATCATAGCCAAATCTCTCACTAACATACATCATAGCCATTGTGAATACAGTTTTAATGAGGGAGATTCCCACTAACCTACCGTAATATAACTTACAAATGAGACCTGCTGTGAAAATTGCACATTCTGCACCTTTTTTTTTTCTTGCTATTTATTTGCAATATTAAATACTTTGTTTTCATTCACTGCTGCATAGGATTAGGGATAGGAGACAATTTTCTTTCTTATTTTTTTGTAGGTCCCCTGGAGGCACTCCTCTTTCTAGACCCAAAAGGAGACGAAGTTCAGATTGGGATCCAGTTGATCTGCTAACTCGTGCACTGAAGCAGAAATTTGCGCATAAAGATGATGATGATGATGATTCTCTGGACAAAGAAAATTGGTCTTTTGACAACTCCCCATTTTCTAGTCCAGAGATCCCACTGGTATGTCCTTATACAAGAATATATTTTTATATTCTTGAAGTGACTGCTGGTTTTGTGGATAGTTACAGGGTTTTCGCAAGTCTACAACTTCACTACAATGCTTTTAAGCCACCAGTCTAGGTAGTTGCTTTTTTTCAGATACAGTCAAAGCAGAGAATCTCAAAGATTGATGTTTTTAGCTGAATTTAGACTGGTAATATACTTTTAGATGTGCCAAGAGGAAAAACTTACAAGACTGACTTCATGTTGATTGAAATGTGGACACTTGCTTGACTGGCAGATACCCATGCATAGAAACTCTATGTTAACTCTATTATGCATATTAACTCTAGTTAATAACACTATTGACTGATTTTACAAATACTGATGCTAGGAAGGTACAGAGAGGGACTTAACACATGCTATGTTAAAAAATAAAAATAAAAGAATTGGCTGTAATATTTTTCTCTGAGGTAGCATCATTTCCACAATTTGCATCTTTATCCAGAAGTAGATACGATTCTGAATGCTGTTGCAAAGCCTACACAAAATACAGGTTGCTTACAAACAGGAAAAGTCTTCTAGATGGAGCTGTTGGACAAAGGTGATTCTGAGCATGGCTTTCTGTAGAGCAGCCTGTGCAAGCTACTTTAACTTATACAGTCCAGTACTGTTGGTTGTTTGTTAGACTTCCACAAACCTCAGAATTGCTTAGATGTGGCAGTAGTTTAAACTGTGTCTCCCTGCTTAGCAATTCTGTCTTTTTATCTTAAAAATGAAGTAAAGATTTGGGCTGGGGCATTTGTAAGCCTAATGGAGGAAAATAATAATACAAAATGTATCATGGAAATCCAGACATTCTTTGAAGGCTGCCGCTTATATGCTTGGCTGAAAACTTAAAGGAAAACTAAGGTGAGTGTTTCTCTAGCTACAATGATTTGTTTGTATTTTAAATTTCAGCTGCCACAAGGATTTCACAAGCAAAATGTAGCATTCATTTTACAGACTGTAGTGAGAGAGCAGCCCTGCTATAGTCTTATTATCTCTGTTGACACCCTGCAGGGAAAGATTAGAAACTTCTTAAAATAGCAAAGCTTGTATTTTAGATGCTGCAGACCGTTGCATAGTTGACATATCTGATTCTAGATACAAGGATCACAGTTTGATCCTGGAACAGTTTGTTTATGGAATAGCTTTTATTCCAGGATCTAGCAGAGCTGAATTCCAAAGTCCTGGAAGAGACTGCTTAAAGCCAGCGTATTCAGGAGTAGATACAGGAAGATGGTTTTTTTCTGGTTCAAGCAGAATAATCTAATGAGTTTGTATTCTAGCTTCTAATAATTTACCCTTGAGTGTTTTTAAGAATAAAAGTACTTGAATCAATTGTATGGGCTTACTATTTTATTTTTCTTGTGTTAAGAGAAGTGTAACTGCTCCTCCAAAGTGTCTTTGTTGTAAGCATCATCTCCTTCAGTTGTCTTGGGTATAATTTTGTTTAATTCCATCCCTGCTCCCCAGGTTGAACGTTGCAGTCTGAAGTCAAATGCAAAATCTAGCCTTGTAAGAAGTGATGAAGTTAAACAGGTACCAACATGGAAAGTGGGAGCTCATATTTAATTGATGGAGACTTCTGAGGAAACATCGTAGTGTGTATAAGAAGCAGTTCTACTTTGACGCTGCTGTAAGGTGCTGTAATGTGTTTTAGAACATGTCTCTCCTATGCTACTGAAGTTTGGGTGTCCTAGGGTTTATTAAATTGTCTCTTCCTTCTTAGTTTCCCAGCAGCCAAACTTGTGAATGTGGTGCTTCTATGAGAAGCACAGAACCAAACGATGTTTTTTATTACTATGGAGCAGTGTGTTTGAAACCTGGGAAATGCAGAAAGGAAGTGTGTGTGAAAGAAAAGTAATTATTGGTGTGGCAGCTGAGGTGTACTCTGTTTACACTCCAGTGTAAGTGTATCCTCCTTGTTGGTGTGCTGTATATAACTGACTGTATATAATGGTAGCTAATACTGGTTTTTTAGAGTTGGCTACCTCAGTTTTCTTTGCTGTTTGCTTATGCAGCTCCGTACTCAATATGTAAACTGTGTTCTAATTTATTTGGGGTCAACAGAACTTCTGTGTTTGTGAAACTGTGATGTAAGTTAACTGTAGGCTGTCAAATGCCTATAATATGGGGGAGTTGTGTTCTGAGATAAAGACTTTGCAGAGAGAGATCTTCTAGCAAATAGCCTAAATTCCATATGTAAATAAAATGAACTCACTCCTTGGCTTCTCCATATCTAGTCTGTTTTATTCACAAGAGTTTATGAAGTAAAATTTCCTTTATGTCACAGGTGTTTGATAACTTTGTGTTGCAGACTAACTTTTCTGTATCATAAGGACTGACCGTATTAGAAAACTTCTTAAATAAACTGTTACTTAAAATTAAAATAGAGCTTACATTTTTCCTGTGAGAGTACTTGGAGTCCTTTGTTTACAGATTTATTACAATTCACTGATTACAGTAGCTGCCTTCACTTAGTCCTTTAATGATCGTGATGGATAAAACAACAATCCTACCAATCAGACTTTAGAATGCATCCCTGTGTAACTTCTACTTCCCTGCTCATGTGGAGTAGACCAACAGCTGGATTTCCTCTTGCTGCTGAATCTTATTTGCACAGTTGTAAGAAATTATGGTGAAAATCCTGTAATTCTGTTTGTTAAGTTATCTTTTGACTAAAACTGGAGCTTAAGTGTCTTGCTATATCATGCTTCTAAAATTGTCTTCTGGATATTTTTCTGGATTTAGTAATTCCTGGTATTTATCACATTTTTCCATTACCCTCTCAGTTTGTAACAGTCTGACCTTCCCTTTCTTTCCACTTTTGAAGTACACGTTTACCACATTCTCTACCTAAACTTGACATTTGCTATGAAATCTGTAAGAATAGTCAGCTTGACCCCTGTACTTTGCAATCTTACCCCTTTCTGTCAAAGCCTCCCCATCATCTTTTCTCTGCTGCTGTTATCCTTGATGCACTATGGCAGCAGGGAGCAACAATGAAGGGAGTCCAGTGCCTGCAGAAGAGGATATGGAAGGCAGGTGAGTCCTGGAGAGTGTAAAGCCTACAAATCATTGTTTGGTCAGTATCTGCGTTGTGAGTGGTGTCATATCAGCATTCAACGATGAAGAGGATCTTGGGGTTTGTGCCTCTTCTGTTGTGAATGACAAAAGTGAAGGGGGAAATCTTACTGTGAGAGCATGAGTTACTCTGCAAAGCCTTGAATACAGTAGTCTTCTCTCCAGTTGCTTTATGTGACCAGCAGTTTCTTCAGGAAGGACTAGTGTTTTGGACTTCCTTTGTGTGGTTTTTTTCTGTCCTCTTCAGAGTTCATCATTTAACTGCAAGTTTGGCTTATCGAAGCATTTTGTAGTGGGAATTTTGAATTTGAAAGTGTCTGTTCATTTTGAAAGGGAATTTTCTCCAAAATGTCTTAATACCTCTTAAACAAAGGATCCTAGTGTAAGATCTTAGAAGTATCTGTAAATTTCAGTGAGCTGTGCGACCCTTCAGGATATTGATACCTCTATTTTGGTGTCATTCTGATGGGAATTGTGCAGTAATGTTTATACCGGTGATCCACTTCCTTAAGGAAAATAAGTCATGGGCAATGTGAATTTTTTTTTTTAATTATTTTTTTTTCCTTAACTATGTACCACCTACACGTTATGAGAACAGATTCTTTGTTTTAAGTAGTTCCAGATGTAAATTAGGTTAGGCTTGGAGCCTTTGTATAACTTGAGAAGTCTGTGGGTGGTATCTGGTAACATCTGACAGTTTTCAATACTAAGAAGTTGCAAAACTTAGTGATGTTTAGTAATGAAAAGGTTAAACAGACCGGCCTGGTTGACAAGTCCCTTGGGAGGCAGCCCTGAAGGGCAAAGGAATCCAGGAAGACCGGACATTATTCAAGAACTAAATCTTAAAGGTGCAGGAGCAAGCAAGCCATCCCCATATGCTGGAAGATGAGCTGGTGGGGAAGATCAGCCTGGATGAACAGAGAGATTTGGCTGGAACTCAGGGAAAAAAAAAGGAGTTTATGACCTGTGGAAGAAGAGGCAGGCCACTCCAGAGGACAACAAGGATGTTGTGGGGTTTTGCAGGGAGAAAATTAGAAGGGCCAAAGCCTGGCTAGAACTTAATTTGGCTACTGCTGTAAAAGACAATAGAAAATGTTTCTATAAATCCATTAGCAACAAAAGGCAGGCTAAGAATCTCCATCCTTTATTGGATATGGGGGAGAAACACAGTGACAAAGGATGAGGACAAGGCTTAGGTACGTAATGCCTTCTTTGCCTCAGTCTAATACTAAGAACAGTTGTTGTTAGGGTATGCAGCATCCTGAGCTGGAAGACAGGCTGGGACCAGAATGAATGCCCTCATAATCCAAGGGGAAATGGTCCAAGACCTGTTACACCACTTGGACACATACAAGTCTATGTGGCTAAAGAGGATCCACCCAAGAGCAGTGATGGAGCTGGTGGAAGTGCTCACTGAGCCACTTGCAATCATTTACTTGCAGTCCTGATCAATACAGGAAGTCCCAGTGAGTGGAAGTTAGCAAATGTAACACCCATCTCCAGGAAGGGCAGGAAGGAGGATCTGGGGAAGGCTATGGAACAGAACATCTAGTGTGCACATGCAGGACAACCAGGGGACCAGGCCTGGTCAGCATGGGTTTATGAAAGGCAGGTTTTGCTTGACTGACCTGTACTGTTCACTGTGTAAAAACTTGCCTGAAAGGCACAGAAGCCTTCCTGAAGTTTTCCAGTGGTGAAAATGGAATCGTCCCACTGTAATGAGACACACAACTGAAAATTTGACATTTGTATTGCCCTCAGTTAATGGCATGATTTAATTTAATACCTATCAGTTGTTCTAAAACGCAAGTCCTTAGAGTTATAATTGTAAGCATGAAAATGCAGCTTTTCTTTTGAACGGCATTGTCCTCAATATTGTTTTGTTTTGTTTTTTTTCCTCAGGCAAGTAAATTCATCATATTTAACAAATTTGGCATTAAGAATATACTCCTGTGTAAAGGATCAGCCATATGTGGTTGGACTGCCACTTGTGAAGAATAACCAACCCCAAAAATAAACAGTTGATACATGCGGCAGATGAACTGCATGTGTTCAACCACAAGAGAGCACTGTTATTCCAGCTCTGGGTTGCAAGTCTGAAATTTAACAAGTCATTCTGCTTTGTTGGCATTAGGTCTAACAGCAAAATTTGAATCCGTTTACATTTTTCTCTTCTTAGTGCTATTCAGTGAATTGCAGAGGTACATGCTTCTAACTTACTCGTGTTATGATGAACTATATTTCATTAGTAACAAGTCAACACCAGGCCAGTTTATTCTCTTATTCCCAAAATAAACCTACTACTTCATTTTCTAGGAGAAAAAACAGAAGATTTTATGTGGTTAGTTCCAGCAGTAGTCTTTTCCTGAAGAAATATCTTTTCATATCCTACATAAAATGGCCTTTGGAGAAAATTTCTGTTTGTGGTGCAGCACACATATAATGAGCATTGCCATGGAACTCCAGGGATTTGTGTAATTAACTTTAAGGTTATACAAGTGAAAATGTACTGCTACTTACTGAATAACAGTCAAGGTGACCACGCGACATAAAATTACACATTTTTCTTTCAGATGGAAGTTTATACTTTGCTCCTGTAAGCACACACATTCTTTGCTTGTCACACGTAAACAATGATTTGAACAAGTTTAGGTGCTTTCGTAAAGCTGAGTAAGTGTATGTTTGCAGGGCTGGGCAAAGTTCATCCTTTAGGCAAAGTTCATCCTTTAGTAATGCTTCTGCATTGCTGTTGACTTTATGAGGGTTGCTAGTGGGAGAAAAGGCAGTATTTAGCTACATATTTTTAAATAAGGAATATCTTACACATCCTATCACCTTGAACAATGGAGAACCCGTATATTTAGGATCTCTATTCTTGCCATCTGTGCTTCCTCTTCAGTACTCTGCATTTTACTTAATAGAGAAAGCTAAAATAGATTGATTGTTCCCACTTCTCTGTTTTACTTTTTAGTTCTTACACCATAACACAGCAGCTGTATTTGCTGGGAGGCAGTTGCCACTGAGTAACAGCTGCTGATATATACAGGAAAAACAGGAAGAAGTTCAAAGTAAGCTTAATTTTATTTTCTTCATGTTATTGTTGTCTTATGGCTTTTTGGTGCATGGTCACCTCTCAGCTTACAGCTATAGGTATGGTTTTGGATTTCACTATTGAAACAAGGAGGTTTTTGTCCTTTAGAATACTGTTAGGTTTGGTTTGGTGGTTTTGGGGGGTTTTAGTTTGTTTGGTTTTGTTTTTTTTTGGTTCATGAATTCTGTTGTTTAGTTCTTAATTTTGTCTGGTTGGTACTTTAGTCATCTTTTTCCATTATGCTTTTTCTAGTAGATGTATTGCTTGACTTGCAGCTTGACAGGCTGGTTTTGTTATGCTCTCTCCTTGCGTGTAAGGAAGTGTTTCTGAATAGAGGTCAAGCTCAATGTGCTTGTTTTTAATTTGTGAAGTTAGGAGCTGCCTTACCAGCATGTATAGTAGGTAAGTAATCTTAAAGTTAGTATTCTGTGATAGTAAAAATAGCTGGTTTGAAGTTGTCCTTTGATTTGACTCAGGTGAAATGTGGGGTTTATCAACAACCCTTGTTCCTTATCTACCTGTCTGACCATTCAAATGGGTTTGTGTTTTTTTTTTTCTCATCTGATTATGTTTGCTTCTTATTTCTTCTGTTCCTCTCATGATATGCCAACTGCATGTATATGAATTATGTTCAGGTTTTACTTCTTATGTTTCTGCAAGGTCTTCTTTAAAAAAAAAACCCAATAACTTTAGCAAATCTTCAGCAGCTTTGTTTTTTTTTTTTTCCTCAGTATTGGCATAGCCTTTGCTTTAAGATTTTAAGAGTGCTTTTTTTTTAGAACAATGAGGCTGTTAGTGAGACTCATCTCTATTGACTAATCTGCTCCATGACCTAGCTTGTCACTGATACCAGGGTTTTTGATTTTGATGTTGAGTTAGAATTTTGAGGTCACAAATGAAAGACAGAAATATTAACATAAGGTTAGCAAAATAAACAGGATTTGGGATATTGTGCTTGTGCTTTGTAAGCTCTTGGTGCTGTTGCTAGGAGAAGAGTATGTTAACAGTCCTCTAAGCTAGTAGTTGCCTGGGGAACCCACGGAAACTTGTGCTGTTTCTACACATCTGTGCAAACTTGCTATCTTTTTTTTCCCCTGTACTCCCTTTTTTCTCCTTTGTCAAGTAATAAAAGCTGTGGAGAAAGGTTGTTGCATCTTGAGCATAGGACCAAGTCCTCTCTCATTCTCCAGCATACAGATCTTCCTTACAGTAAAGAACCAGTAGCTTTGAAAAAAAATGGTATGTGGACAGATCTTAGCTGAGCACAATAGTTGTGAATAGTTAACCTGATATGAATTGCAGGTCATGAACATCACACCTGGCACTTTCATTTGGAAGTTGTTATCATTCCATTACTTAAACAAGAATCAGACTAATGAATTACATACATTTCAGGAAAAGTGAGAAGTATTTACTTCAAGAAAAGCAGGATCACTGATTACTACTAAAATTATCTTCTAATGGAGGCATAAATTAAAATGTGCTTGCTAGAAAAGAAATCTTTGAACTGTGGATGGTTAAGCAATTTGAATCTGGGTGAAGGACATAACTGGTCTCTGATATTCACTTTGAATAAACCTCGGAGTAATAGAAAAATTCAGAAAATTGTTGCACTAAGTTCTCTTTTCAAGAAAAGTGGGGTAAACCAGGTCAATCACTATGTATTCTAGGCAAAAATATCTGTATGATCGGATCCTATCGCAGATTTGAAAATACTTAGATAACAGAAGTAATCTCATGTAACTTTATTGGAAAATAGGTCTTTTAAATAATGTTTGTACAGCTGTAATAGTGTAAATTAAAATATAACATTCATATTATCCACAAAGTAGACATCAAATGGATGTAAAACTGTAGGCAGATAACAGTAACCACTAAAAGGGAGTATTTCTACTAGGTTTATAGAGAATACTTCTAGGTTAATGCAGTTTCATGTTTTTAGTAATTGAATAAGTGCTAGAATTTGTGGATAATTAAAAACAGAAATTACATTGAGAGAAAAAGAAATAATGAAGATGGGAATGATGGCACAAAACCATAATAATAATGCCATAGTAGATTAGGTTTTCAGACAGAGAGTATGCTCTAGTACAGTCAGTTGGAAAGCTATAGAGGAGTTGTCATGGTTTAAGCCCAGCCGGCAACTCAGAAACCATGCAGTTGTTCACTCACACCCCCTGCTTCCTCCCCCTGCTCCTGGGGGAATGAGGAGGAGAATCAAAAAAATGTAACTCCCATGGGTTGAAATAAGAACAGTAACTAAGGTGTAAAACAAAACCATGGCTGCTACCACCAATAATAATAATGATAAGGGAAACAAGAAGGGATGAGAATAAAACTGCTCACCACCCACTGACCGATACCCAGCCTGACCCAAGCAGTGACCTAACCCTTCTGGGTAACTGCCCCCAGTTAATATACTGGGCATGATGTGCTGTGGTATGGAATACCTCTTTGGTAAGTTTGGGTCAGGTGTCTTGTCTCTGCTTCCTCCTGGCTTCCCCTCCTCCCTGGCAGAGATGGAGACTCACAAAGTCCTATGGCCAGTCTAAATATCTGAGCAGTAACTAAAACCATCAGTGTTATCATCTCTGTTCCCAGGCCAAAAGTCAAAAACACAGCACTGCACCAGCTACTAAGAAGTGAAAAAAATAAAATGACTGCTCCTGAACCCAGGGCAGGTTTCCACAAGACTATTGATGAAGTTGGGCTTGTTACAGCCTCTGTCCATTGAAATTCTGTCCTGGGTCTGCAAAGGTTTTCCTACCAAAAGTTTTGTCAGAACTGACACTGTCATCACGAGTCTGTAGAAAATATGCTTTCCCTGAAAACCCCTCAGTTACATGTTCAGCAGCCGTGGCTCATCTGACCAAGTGCAAAAGACTGCAGTAGTTTGAAAACAAGCAGGCAAATATAAAGAAAATTGGACAGTGACAGTACTTCATCAGGAAGAGCAATGGGTAAATTCTGCAACTAACAGTAATTTCTCTGTGACTTTCATCCTTAATGCTTGGTTACAAGGTGGGGAATAGTAAGCTAAAAAGGAAGCTATTGCTTTTGATGATATAAAGAAATCGAGTGTGTGAACATGAGTTTATGTAAACCCTTGACATTTGAAAAGAACAGTGGATGTCTTCTGCTTCTTACAACATTGGAACAGCTGTCATCTTGTGTGGTGTCATGCTGCCTGTGGCAGTTCATGTCAGCTGAATTGTATGGCTGAGGATATTTTTCCTTTCCCTCATAAAATAAACAAAACCTCTCTTTCTCTGGATGATCCATACTATATATGTTGCAATGAACTTGAAAACTTGCATTAGTCTTAGTGTTGACATTAGTAAAGCTGAATCAGTGACTACTCAACTATATTGTTTCATTTTTTCAGGTTTAGAAATGCTCAAAGAAGTCCAAGTTCCCATAATACCTTCTGAAGAACCTCTCAAAAGACCAAGTGAGTTTAGATCTCTTGTACTTAAAACTTCTGGAGTTTTTTGGCTATTTTTTCTGTGTTTCATTGCATAAAGAAAAGCTACTTGTAGGAATTGTCATTCAACAGTTTGTGAGCTGTTCCAAGTCTTTTAGCACAGTTCCTATTTTTAAGATGTTAGATTTGTCTACCTTTAGATATGTAGCTGTAGTACCTACCTAGAAGGTCAGTGTACTTAGCTAGTTATGTCATATGTGTGGATACCTCCAAAATTTTTCATTTCATGGTCTAAGGGTGTCTGTACTCCAAATCTAAGTACCTGCAGTTGGATGGGATAAATCCAAACATACGCTTTTTATGGGAACTGGTGTATTTTGACCATATTCGTAGAATCATAGAATAGCTAGGGTTGGAAAGGACCTTAAGATCATCAAGTTCCAACCCCCCTGCCATAAGCACCTCACACTAAACCGTGCCACCCAAGGCTTCGTCCAACCTGGCCTTGAACACT
>JBAFWW010075672.1:0-13501 GCA_036873685.1 Agapornis canus | reverse complement strand
AATTTCTTCCTTATATCCAATCTAAACCTCTCCTGTTTAAGTTTGAACCCATTACGCCTTGTCACTACAGTCTCTAATGAAGAGTCCCTCTCCAGCATCCCTATAGGCCCCATATATAAAGTATATATAACAGGTATGCACTGTAGATTCATTTTCTCTCTGCCTTCTTCAGGTTCTGTGCCTCTGATCATTACTTTTATTTGCTTTGCTGTTCCCTATGTTCCCAGAACAATTCACTTTCTCCCACTCCTCCTTCTGCACCACTTTCCCAATTCACTGGCTCCAGAGGCTCGGCTCTAAAGGTCGTTTTGCTTTCTCTCACTATTTCCTCTTGGCCCTATCTGTGCTTCCACCTTCCCCATGTGTACTATATTCAGGTGCTCCCTTCATTCCACTTGTTTCTACAAGACCGCACAGGACTACTAACTGCCTTTCCAGCTGTGAACTCAGGGGACTGCAAGCACAAAGTCTGGCTTGACTGCTGCAAAAAGCAAACACAGGACTCCCATATGTCAGCCCAACTGCTTGTGAAAATGTACACTTTAGTTTTGCCATGGCTTTCAACATATGTCACCTCTGCTGAAAATAAAAAATGCACTTCCAACATTCTGGAAAACAAAGGTTTTTTTTAAATATATTTGAAAACAGGAATTAGCAGTGGTTGTTTTCACCTTTTCTTATTTTTAATTTCTTAATCCTATTACAGCTACACCTCCCCCAGTGTCTGGCCCTGGTTCCCAGTGTCTTTCAGGGAAAGGAGAAGACTATCGAGGCAGGATAGCCATCACTGAATCGGGAAATGCCTGCCAACACTGGAACACACAGTTTCCTCACAAACATGGCTGGATTCCTGGCAGATATCCCTGCAAGTATGCTGTACCTTGACTTTTTATTAAATATCAAAGAATACAGTTATTCCTTATCGATTCAGGAGCAGAGGAGTGCAGGTTTTACACCATTAAGTCGATACGCTGCTTTCTCACCTTTTGTCCGCTCTCATTACTTCCATTCAGGTCTTGCTCTTCATTTTTTTTTTTTTTCTGCATTCCTTTTTGCTTTTTCTTGTGGTTGGTTTTTTTTTGTTGTTTGTTTTACCAGCTGCTTTATTTCTGTGCTTTGCCAAGAAAAGCCGGACCTGATGATCCTTGAGGTCCCTTCCAACCTGGGGTTCTATGATTCTATAATGTTATGATCACCTCTCTTCTGCACTGCAGAGTTATAAGTATTTACTATTTTAAAGTTAAAAGTCTCCTGGCTGTGTTTTAGCACACTTTCAATGTGTTACTTTTCTGAAGAGTGATGCTTCAGGGTCCAAGATGCTACAATACATCCTCAAGCTTCAAGGTCAGAGGAGCTGGGTTTGTGGAGCATTATCAATAGACAAGGTAGCTATGACTGACCAGGCTTTCAGCTCCGTATCTTGATCCTGTGGGTTGTTAAATGGGTCCTGCAAGGTTTCCTGGGTATGTGAAACCCTGTCCATTATCACAGGGCAGAGAGCAGAATGCAACGGTGCTCATATGCACACACTTTCAGGATCAGTCTCTGATATCCAGCCTTGCCTGGTTCTTACCATAACAGTCAAGTGCACCACCGGTTTGTGTTTTGAAGTCAGTTTTTACTGCTGTATCTTTGCCTCAAAACCAAGAGCTTTGGAAAAGTTCTTCATATATCATCAGATTTCAGACTGTAAATCTGAAGGCTGCTGATTAGTTTCAAAATAGTTGAACATAAGGTAATTAGTCTCCAAAAAGAGTAAATGTAACCACTGGGTTCTGCATGCAGTAGTTGCTAATAGCAGTTGTGTTGCACACAACTGTACTCAAAGAAATCCAGAGATTTAAAGCTGTTTTTTCTGTTTCAGGGGCTTAGAGGAAAACTACTGTAGAAACCCGGATGGAGAGAAGAGGCCTTGGTGCTACACCACCACTAGCAGCGTTCGGTGGGAATATTGTGCAATTCCCCACTGTGATGAGACAGAACAAGTGACTGTTGGTATGCGTAGTGGAGCGTGTTTGAGCTAAGGACTTTAAAACAGTGAGAGATTTATTGTTTCTCATTGTAAATGTGATAAATCTTTTTTTCAATCATTTTGTCACTGTTGTTAATGCAGTTTTCCTGCTTGTTATGTTACAAAACCTGCCAGATATTGGACTTTCAATAGTTAAGGAAGTGCAGTGAAGGGTGTAAATGACCACCGACCTAACAGAAAAAATACAGGATAAAAGATGTTTATTTTTCTAATGTTCTTTTCTTTCCCAAAGGTATGGCATTTTTAGCAAGTTAACTGAAAAATTAAAAACAGGTTTAAAGACATGAAAAAGGGCTAAGTTAAAGGAAACCCCATTTTTGGAAAGTAGGCACAAAAGAGAGGACACAGGCTTCCAAAGTAATAAAAATATCATCTGAAACAGCCATTCATTTAAGCACAAAAAATAACAAGGAAATCTTAGTGCAATCACAAGCAAATAGATTAAAGTCTAACATAATGTCCATTTTAGAAATATACCAGGGGCAAAATCACTAACATCTGATCTTTGAGGACTTGCATGTGAACTTGCTGATCTTTAATTCAAGCATATTCACATACCAAAATGAAACAAGTGGTGAACCCTTCAATGAATGACATCTGACATATGAGGTTAATCTATGAAAGCTTTCTAAGCATTTTTGGAAATGCCCTTCCACTTTTCATGCTGGCCATGATGCTCTCCCTGGAGGCTGTCTGTATAAACAAGTCATTTATTCTTGTCATCCTGCGTGTTTCATGCTTTCTGGTGCCTACTCAGTAAGCACACAAAATCATGATGCAAAAGACCAGTTTTTATTGTTCATTACAGATGTTCCTATGAAGGTTCCCCTGGTAGAGGAGTGCTACCGAGGCAAAGGCCAGAGTTATCGTGGCACAACTTCCATTACTACATCAGGAAAAATATGCCAGGCCTGGAACTCCATGTTCCCACACAGACATGAAAAAACCCCTGACAGATTCCCAGATGCGTATGTTTATCTCACATTTTCTTGCTTTAGCTGAAAATGACTATCGCTGATTGCATTACCTTTGCACACCCATGCTTAAAAACACTGCCAGAGGATGTAACTATGAAAGAGAATTTTTCAAAGATGCAGAAATGCTTTCTGTTAGTCTCTTTTTCAAATGCCACCTTTTCCTGTTATTTAAAGGCTGACTAAAGTACATCTCTGTACCTTTACTTTTAAATTTGAGCTTTTGCAACCAACACCAGGAGACTTGTACCCAGAGTCTGTGCACCTGCTGAAATATGTGTTTTGTTTATGAATTTGAGACCTTTGTGATGGCATTTCTACTAATTTCATCTTGGGAGATACAGCATTTATGCTGCAAAACACGCAATCAGATAACTGCAATTAGAACTACCATTTAAGTGCTCTTTCTAGTTGGAATTGAGCACACAGAATTGCATACACTGAATTTTCCCCTTGATTTGTCTTCATCAAACTGGCAAAACTGGACCAGCAATGACTTAAGAGAGCTGATCATAGTTACTAGTATGCCAGACTTTAATAAGCACAGGAAAGAAAAGGATGACAATTGCTAGGAAATCAATCATTGTTTGGTGGATTTGTAATGTGTATAAGCATGAAGGTTGATAGTTTTCTATTCTTTTAATTTTTTTATGATGTCACCCTCAATAAAGGTTTTGGAAATTTTCAGTTATATTTTGGCATAAAAAATACTGATGAATTGAAACCGGAACATCCTCAGAGGGGATGATGTTTTCCACAGATGTCTAAAGAAACTGAAGCTAAGCTGTGAAAACATCGAATTAACATGTTCTAGCATATTAATAAAAAAAAAGCATTCCATGGTTTTTTTCTGTGCTGTGGTTCAAGATGAGAAAATATTGTCACTTTGCAAATTATTACAGAAATTCTACTTCCCCATGCCCCAGCAAGCATAGGCATGGAAGTGCTCTACTGAATTCCAATTCAGTAGAAGTGTTTTGTTTTGGAATGGTTTGGTTTGGGGGGATCTCATTTGCAGAAATACTTATTTGCTATTCTTCTAAATATGAGAAAGAACTCTTTGACATTTAAAAATAAACAACTTGGAAAATCACAATTGCCCGCTAACAGTATGGATCTTCCTACGTATTCATTACTAATTCATATGTTCACAGAATTGTATGTGCTTATTCATATGTACTTAAAAGTTAGATTATTTGCATATCAGGCATTTAGCTACTTTGCACATTGACATATTACAGCCAGAATTTAAGGTAGTTGTTGAATTAGGTTTCCTTATGCATAAATACATTCATGACTGCTGTACATGTGAAATATAACTCTCCACTGGTATTGCAGCCATAATTTTTTTTGCTGGTAAAGGAATATCTAGCAATAAGTAAAAAAATAATTATTTATTTCTACATAGTATAGATCCTCATCTTTTTTTGGCAAGGTATTCATATGATTACTTTCAGTCTTATACACCATGACTATTGTACTGATCTTTGTAGTGATCTGAGGGACAACTATTGTAGAAACCCAGATGGTGATAGCAGCCCATGGTGTTTCACCACTGACCCCAGCGTGACGTGGGAGTACTGCAATCTCAAGAGGTGTGATGATCATACACAAGAACACATACCAAATGACACCCCTACAACAACAATGACACGAAACGTTGGCCTGACTACACCCAACACACCTGGTAACAGCTGGCTATAAGTGTCACGTCCAGTAGAGTCTGTGGGTAAAGGAATACTAATCTATTAAAACTGTTCTTGAGTAGGGCTGCAACATAACAGTCACATCCCTCTTTTAGTTTTCAGATCTATACTGCTGAATTTTGCAGCAGGTACTCTTTATTCAGTTCGTATCAGTAAGCTGTATCATTTTACAATACACTCTGTAGGACCTCTATTTCATTTAGGGAAAAAAGAGGAACATAAAATTTCCAGTGTTTCTGTAGCTGTGTGCTACTGAAATACAATCATAGTGAAGGCTGTTATTACAGGAATATTGCTTCTGCTGTGCTTTATGTTTTCAGGAGGTTGACCTTAGTTTGTATTGTTTATAGGCAGCCAATGCTTTGTAAAATGTATGCAGCAAGAAAAAAATGTTTTGCTCTGTCCTGCTTTCTTGCTTTCTTAAATAGTGTATGTTGGTTAAAGTGGTGTGACATTTCTTAATGTATAGTAGATCTTTCAATGGATTATTTAATTTGCAAAAGAAGGTGGCAGGGTTGGATAAAAGATACGTTCTTAAATGGAGCTGTGTACTGCTACTCGTATGCAGCAGAATACCTGAAGCAATGTCCTTGGAAGCAAAAACTGCTCTTTCAGTCCAGTAGGCTGCTAAGTCTGAAATATGCTCTCTCATGGAAAGTGCTTACTGATACTTAGCAAAGATTTTAGAATCTTTTCAGATACTTGTAATATGTTACCAAAAAAAAGTTTAGCCTGAATTTCCTTGAATGTTCCTCCAATTCAGTTACTCTGTACATCCAGGAAAACATCCACCTGGACAAACTAAGGGATCCCATCAGAGGGTACATTTTTTTTCTTTCTGCTGTAGACACTAGAGAGCATGCAAGTCCTAAAGGTACTTACTCTGATTGGTTTCTGCTTACCACCACCACATACAGATTCAGCAGCCAACAATCATTTCCTTTTCCTCTTTTTTCACAGACTGCATGAACGGTGATGGTAAAGATTACCGTGGCACAGTGGCAAAAACTGCAACGGGCAGAACTTGTCAAGCGTGGAGCTCTCAGAAACCTCATAGCCACAGATATTTCACTCCCATGACTCACCCAAGAGCAGGCCTGGATAAAAATGTAAACAGCTCCTAATGCCATTGGTGTCAATGAACATTGTCTCCCTTCTCCATGATGCCTCAGTAATCACTTCAGGTTCAGCCTTTATAGATAAGATTAAGTGTATCTGTAAATCACTGAGTTGATAGCCCAGACCTATAACTGTGTTGAAGAGAGATACATTTTTACATTACTTAGGCTGTTGGTACTTCAGGTACAGATGTATGCCATGGGGTTTATACTGACAGGCAAGCGGCACAAAAGAAACCAGACAGTGCTTCCCTGCTTTCTGCAAACCCCAAAGTGATGCCTTTTGTTGTGTGTCACAAAATAAACAGGCTTCTGGCAAATTCTCAGAGGTGACCTAACTTGTTCTCACTGATTGGAAGAAGGATTATGCCAACAATGAATGTTTTAGTGCAAAGCACTTAGTCATCTTATGTCAAACTTTACTTAAGAGGCTTTAAAAAGCACTTTACGTGACTTTTGGTGGATTAAGAAAATAATAGGAATTTTATCATATTTTCCTTCTTTCACCAAATGGTTTTGAGATACAGGAAAGACAGGTTTCTTTTTATCAGAGGAAACAGAAAGCATTTAACATCCAGTGGAAAAGTAGCTGGGGGAAATAATTCAAAGTTTTCATTTAAAAGACGTGCACTGACAAACTTCTTCATTCTGTGGCTAATATTTCGAGTCTTCATTCTCTGTTTTTGTAATTATTACAGTATTGCAGGAATCCTGATGGAGATGTAAATGGTGTTTGGTGCTTCACAACAGACCCAGAAAAAAAATGGGAATACTGTGAAATCCCACGCTGCTGTAACTATCCTTAAAGACTCTTCTGTCCTCCTTTTCTACAACTTGCTATGATGGTTACAAAGTGTTTTTAGTCTGACCATAAAAAACAGCAGTAGGCAGTAGTTCTAGCTTTGAATTTAGTTCTGTATGGAAGTTGGGCACAATCATGCACCTGTAACAGTTAGAGGAAGTTTAGACAACGTGCTAAGAATCATCAGTAAGATTTCATAGATAATAATCCACATGTATTTTATCACTAGTAAAGCTAAGCACTCAGAGTTGCTCCTGAATTTGAAATCCAATGAAGCTGCAAAGAGATATTCCTTCCCTGGGCTACCTGATTTCATGCTAGCCTTTCCATGTACTTTGTGGCAGTACTAATGCCATCACAGCATGTTCATACACTTTTCCTCTTAGTAGTAAGCACAGAGATGACATCCTTTGAAACCCTTTTCATTCTCAACTGACTTAAATTTTATATTGATCAGGGTATTAAAATAATGTGTTCCTAGGTATTTTGCCTTTCTTTTAGGGTAGGGATTGAATTTGGTTCTGGATATTTTACACAGATTTTCTTAATGATTTTTTTTTTAATTATTATACAGGGACATCACTCAGTGCACTGAGCATGTGCAGTGTTTGCTGAAAAGTTTAGCACTGAAAGAGACTTCACCCTTTTTGCTCTCCTGGCAGTGGGTGTCAGTAACTGCTGTAATGCTGCTTGACACACCTGGCGGTCTTCCCTTCCTTGCCTGCAGTTTGATATAACTAGAGGCCAGATCCCTGCTCTGTTGGACAATGTAGTAATAAAAAAGACTGAAGAGTGATCACTGTCTCAGAAGTATGTGGCATTCTTCATGCTGGCCATTTAACGTATTCCTCTGTGCAGCAGTGCATTGTGATTGTACACATTAATTTTGTTACCCACACCTAAGAGCTGCACAGACAAAAAGAATAAGGAATAGTATACAAACAACACATACCATAGCCATAAAATCCTGCTCCCTGGAACTGCTGTGGTGGAGCTTCACTTTGATCTCTTTTCAAAGAAGAGATTTTGAATGCCAGATTTTGAAATTAAGATGTAGAGGAACCTTATAGTTTCTTACTTTTGATTATTTTATTAATTGCCCCAAAGTGGAACTAACAAATTTACACTCATAGCACCATTCTCTGGAAAGAATTACTCAAGTCCTTATGGAGCACCCAAAGCTCAATCCATTTTTAAAGCTCAGAAAGGTTCAAATTAACAAGAAAGTAGAATGAGGGCAAAATCAGAATATTTTATGACAAGGGGACAGTCACATTGATATGACAAGGGGACAGATTTTATTTGTAATCTAGGGATTGGTTTGAACTCAACAAAGGTGTACACTGTGACGTTCTAAAAATTTAGAAACTGTTATTATTGTCTGGGAAAAAACTCTTCCACTTTCTTTAGCTCTTCAACTTCCCTACAGGTTTTCTTTTGAGTGTGGGTTAGGGTTAGGGTTAGAGGTTTGCTTATGTTATCTGACTATGTCCAAATACTTGACATAGTCAGCAGTTTTTTCTAGGTAAATTAGTATTTTCTGATGTCAAATGTGATACATTAGCCTGAGGTTTAAATGCTCAGGTAATGATAAGAAAATGGAGTCTAAAGGTTCAGAATGTTTCTTTAACCTTATTTTCTATTAACCAATGTAAAGACTGAAGATAAAAAAATGTTTGATGCCTTTCCCTTTCTATCTGATTGCACTGTGGATGGCATTACAGAACTGCTTTAAAATTCTCCATTATATCTTTTTTTATCCTGTAGCTTCTTCTGAGAATGAATGCGGTAAAGTCCTAGTGAGGAGTGAACGAGCATGTGAGCAATATAGCATGTGCAACGCACCTACAGGGTCTTGGCCTTGGCATGTCAGTCTCAGGACAAGGTACTGGTGTTCTAGACTGTATCACCATCCATGGGCACGAGGGTTTCACAAAGAACAGGCATTAGAAAGAAACTAACAGGAAATAATTCATATGCTTCTGGAGACTGGCCTTGGTTTCTATATAAAATGCTTAGCAAGTAAAACACATAATGTCCACATATAGCTACACTTACAGTGTTGCCTTCAATGAGCCACATTATAGGGTCATTAACCCCTAAGTCCTCACTTTCTTTGGAATCTCTAGAGGGCAAACTTGAACTGCAGACATTAAGTAAACCCTTTTTTTACTGAAATGGGGAAGGAATAATTCCCAATGAGGACAGTGACAGTTAAATGTATTCTGCAGTGGGAGATTTAAGTCCAGGCATATAGCCACCAGACTGTAATGTGCATGAATGGATTTTGATCATTTCTTTTTACCCAGCATCCTGTCTGGTTCAAATGTAAATTGATGCTGTGACCACCCTGGTTGTGTTAGAAGCCATAGGAAGACCATCATTTCTTGATATAAAAGATGACTACGCATAGCATTTCCATAGTCAAAATCAGTGGCTGAAGAAGTGCTTACAGAAAGGTTAATGAAAATTTCTATAGAGTTGTTGACAATCACCACATTAAATATTATCTCAAGAAAAGTTATAAGCCCATAGTAAGGTCTATTTAAAGAACTAGTCTAACCCTACAAATCAGAAGATGCATCCATTTATGATTGGTCATCAGGACAAACCCATGTGAAACTGTTAGGAAATACAGTTATTTTTATTGAGTTCCTGAAAGCAAGTGTGCCCTGCTGCAAAAATTTTGCCTGTGTGTCAAATTTTTTTCATGTTTCTCCTTCTAGAGAAGATAAAGCTTGCCCTTTGAAAATCTGCATTTGATTTCTCTTGCCATTGGCAAAAGACACGACTGGTAAAAGGTTTGCATAAGGAGCATATTGCTAATTTACTAAAATTTTCCATTGTGCACAGCATATGGTGGAAAATTGTTTTAATGAATGTCACTGTCTTCTCTATTCTAGTACCAATGAGCACCATTGTTCTGGAACTCTGATACATCCACAGTGGGTCCTTACTGCAGCTCGGTGCTTGCAAGAGTGAGTATCTGCTAGAACGAGTGACAGGCATTTCCTAAATCTGTATGAGAAAAATCAACAGAATAGCAAGATGTACTCAATAAGGTGCTTCCTTTACTCCCTATTTCATATCTGCCTTGCCAGAGACCTAATTTTTATCTTCCTTTCTTGTCTCAGTCAAAAAGTTGCAGAGCACAACTAGGGTTACTTCTGTTGCCTGCCAACTAGGGTGACTTCTGTTGCCTGCCCTCTCCCAACCCCAAAGCATGCCAAAAAGGGTGTTAATGATGTGCTGGTGCTAATTGCACTTGGTAAAACTGCAGATCTGGGAGTTGTGAAAGCTGTGAGAAGGTGCCATTTTTCACCATCATAAAAATCAAACTGTTAAAAGTGTCACATCTTCCTTCTCCCCAAGAATAAATGAGGGCATCTATGTTCAGAAGCAGCAGACCTACTGTCTTGTTAATTGCAGTTCTCCAGGGAAGTCACGGGTCATTGAGTGACATTTCTGGTAACATGTATGGATGTATAACCCTGCCACTGTCGTTTCTTCCAGGTCAACAGAGCCCTCTTCCTACAGGGTGTTTCTTGGAATACAGAGTCTCAACACAGCAGAGACATCCCTGCAAATACAAAGTGTTCAGAAAGTGTTAAAGGAACCAAGTGGAGCAGACATTGCTTTGATGAAGTTGAACAGGTACCATTTCAGTCCAAGTTTTCCACCCCTAACACCTTTATTCTATAGTCACAAGTTAGTTTAACCTGGAGTTAGCTCTCAGGGGTGGTTCTGGGTGGTACGAGAGAGTGTGAGAATCCCTTTGAGTGCTAGTGTTGGCATCTGTTCAAGGGTTAACTCTGAACATCTTTTCTGATGAAGGATCCCTTTGGCAGAATCCATGCTATCTTCTTACACAGTTTAAGGAAGGGAAGGACCACTTACAATGGGAGGGATTTTCATGAGGAATTCCCACATCAGAGGCCTCTGAGACAAAGCCAATGTCTACTCTGTCTTTGTTGCAATCCTATTTTAATCATAGAATAGTTAGGGTTGGAGAGATCATCAAGTTCTAGTCCCCCTGCCATGGACAGGAACACCTCACACTAAACCATGCCACCAAGCACCTCGTTGTTTTTCAGGTGCCTTAGCATGCCTTCCAGGAGAATCTGCTCCAAGATTTTGCCAGGTTCTAGGGTTAGTAATGTAACCCATGTAACCAGAGGAGAAAGGAATTTTCTGCAGCATCATCTTTGCCTTCTTGTTTACTCATTCATTTATCCTTCCCTCCTGCCATGAAGTCCCTGAAAATGTCCATGATTTCTGAGGCAAGGATGATGTAAGTCAGGCTCACACCACCTACAAGGATTACTAAGGGCTGGGTTTGGACTTGTGCATGTTCCTGTTTGCACTTAAGGGGTAACCAGAGATCAGAGTGTAGTACTAAAGTACTATACTGCAAACATACTCACATTGAGACTGCACCCACAGAAACATCCCGGAGACTTTCAATTGCTGTAACAAACTCCTTTTTTTTCACTAAGTGACTAATCTTGCAACCATCTATACAGCTGTGGGGCATCACCAGCTTCTCCACCCTTCCCCACAGAATTTCTATGCAGAGCCTTCTGCAAAGGGAGACTGAAGCAACTGATGGTCATTTTAATAAGGATCTATTAATTATTCTTTGTTTGTTTTCCAGTCCTGTAACAATTACTGACCGTGTCAAACCAGTTTGCTTGCCTGAAACCAGTCAGATGGTAGAAAGAAACGCAGTATGTTTTCTAACAGCCTGGGGGAAAAAGAGAGGTAAAGCATGTTTGGTAGGGTTGATAACTTGACATTTTCAAATCCTACCCAAAAAATATGTGGTTTATTTCTTTTATTTTATCATTTTTATTTCTTGCCCCTCATTGGTCACATACACTGAATTCATTGAACGGGAGAAAGAGAGAGGAGAATTAGCACTTTTTTCCCTGTCTATTTAGGTCTTTCTTCAGTTTAGGCACACACTGTATTTGCCCAAATAAGCACAATAATCAAATAATGCCCTTGCCTTTAATTTTGATCTTCAGATATACATTTTTTTAACATCTGAATGAAGCTTGCACTTGCTTTCCTCTAATCTAAACATTACTGCTTGCATAAACTTCTGCAGGGACCTACATTCATTTCAGACTGATAGGGTATAGGGGCAAGCATCAGCTTAAGACCTTGTATCTGAGATAAGATAGTACCTCAGGAACCACGAAGAGTCTAAGTCAGACCTTACTCAGATCCAGCCACCTTCTGGGGCAAAATGAGTGGAAACTAAAGGTTTTTAATGTTAGTGAAATCATTACCAGATTTTTGCTCACAGTGTAGCTTTAAAAACTGACCATGGGGTCTCCTGCTGCCCAGAGCTCGTTCCACCTAAGCTGCAGGCTGAGAAAACCCAGCCTTCTTTGACCCATTTTTTACTTCAGGAGGAGGCAATTTCTCATCTCTGCAACTTCAGCAGTGATGCTGGCATCTGCCTTCATTCACTCCCAGCTTCCATGTACACACTTTTGACCTTGCTGAGCTACCTGCAAGTGATGCCCTTCAAATCCCATTTGCCAGACAGCACCTTACTAATACTCCACCTGTGAAACGAAGCCAGTGGATTTTAATTTGTGTGTGCATCCACGGAATTAAAAGAAAGAAATGCAAATTAACAGAACATGCCCCATGTTACACCATACAAAGCTTACACATAGATTGCAGTACCTTTGCCCCTTCTTGTTTATTTAGCTATAAAACTGATGCCATGAAAATGGTACTTAAGAATAATCTATTATTAGTGTAACTCATCAGCCTTATCAAGAAACACATTTCTCCAGCATAATCAGTATTTACAGGCCGCCTTCTCACCTATTTTCCCTTTCTTACCTTGCATTTTTTTCTTTTTTGTTCAGCTTGCCACACGATGGCAGCTGCTTCCTATGTTCTAGCGATGCCGGCCACAAAAAATGGTACAGGCTAGATTTCTTCTGGAAGTGCATTAGGATGGAAAACTCAACAGACCATTGTTGCATTTAGGCAGTGGGGAAGAGGGTCCTGCCATGTCATACAATTAGTTCATGAGATCTGCAGGAAAGGGAGAACAGAGCCAGAGTCCCACATCTAAGTAAACTGTGTTTTGGGAAAAATCAACCTTGGCATCAGGAAAATCCTCCTTTTCTAGAGAACACATCAGGCTTGAAAGAATTCAAATAAAGTAAACACAGGTTAACATTTTTCACCTGAAACAAGCCATTGTGGCTGCACCATAATGAAAGCCTGCAAACAGACACAATGGCTCAGAATATTAAGGATTTTTTTTTATTATTAGTAACACTTTGCAAAGACCACTGACCTCTGCTTTTTAAGGTAGGTATGATCCAAGTACAAAATAGATTGAATAAGGCCCCTCAAGGAGCTCAGAGACTACAGTAGAGATGGGGATGGATCTCAGTCTTTTCATTATTGAGGCTTCACTGGATCAAAATGCCCAGGGTACCACTTATAACTTATATTTTCTTGGTTGTTCTAAAAGGTACTGATACAGACAACAGATTAAAAGATGTTGAATTCCCCGTGCTTGAAAATAGAATATGTAATCTCCCTGAATTTCTGAATGGAAGTGTCAGAAATCATGAATTTTGTGGTGGATTTACCTTTGGAAGCATAGATAACTGTGAGGTAAGAATAATCCAGCTGTGAGTGTAAGCAGCTCAAATGACAACTTGTGCTTTCAAGGCTCAGAAATAGCTTCAGCAACTCAAGGCTTCTGCCTGAAGCATAAAAATTGATGCTTACTTACCATGTTCTCTTCATTCACACAATTAACTAGAATAACAGGAAAATTGTGTAGGGCAATTTTGCCTTCCTTTCAGAACTGCATGTCGAAATACTCT
>JBAFWW010075671.1:0-13740 GCA_036873685.1 Agapornis canus | reverse complement strand
AAGCCGTGCTGGGTGGCAGCGCCTGGGCTGGGACAGGGGCATCTCTTCCTGCTGGCAGAGCCCCCCAGCCAGGGCTGATGAACCTCTGGCCGTCTGCGCAGCCTTTCCATCCCGGCTGTATTTTGCCACCTTTCCGAAGGTGCAAACTCCTGATGCAGCCCTGGCAGTCTCTCCCGTCCCTTCTTATCCCCGCTCTGCTGGTGCCCCCTCCCCATGCCAGGCTGCTCTGCAGCCACTGGGGTCCAGAGTGGATGGGGTCCTCCCCAGGTCCCACTTGTTTTCCATTTGTGGCTCATCCCCACCCGTTTGGGCTCTCCCAGCTCCCAGGAGCTGCGCTGCTGTCTCCCCTGGTGCCATTCAGTGGGAGAGGGGCTCAGGCTGCTGGAGACAGAGGTCACCCCAGAGCTGCTTCCTGCCTTCCTGTGAGGTCCCCACCACGCCCAGGAGGGCTTCGCTGCCAGGTCTTTTACTCTGCGCCCTGTGACAGCGGGTGCCGGGTGCAGTCTGAATTACTGGGAAAAGGCCACAAATACTGCAGCGTTCCCCAGTGAAATCCCACTTTGTTTTTACATGGGAGCTGTTACAGCAGCACCTTCCTTTGAAACTGTACGTGGCGGGAATGGCTGTGACTAAACCTGTTGTCTTTGGGTTTTTTTCTCCCTGCAGGATGAGGAACATCGAGACGCCAAGTGGCCTTCTCTGCCACCAACAGCCAAGCGTCCTCGGCTTTGATGCTGGATGAAGATTTTTATTCTGCTGATGTTCATTCTACTGTTGTTGTGGTTTTGTACTTATTCTGTAGAGGCTTTGTTGTTTTATTGCACCTGTTTGCTGTTGTACTGTTATAGATATATATATTAAATATATATATAGATAACAGTATACATATATATATATATATGCATGCACATATATATATATGTATACTGTTATAACTTTACTCTTTCACGGACACCCCCTTGACGTGGGGAAAGGGCTTGTGTGCCCTTGTGATGTTGAGAGCTATGCTGGCGGTGCTTTATGTCTCCGGCAGGGTCTCCCATGCCAGCCAGGTCTCAACTGAAGGGCCAGACAAAGCGTGTCCACGGGCAGGACGGGCCTTTGGAGCAACCACCGCCGGAGAAGGACATCTCTAACTTCAAACCCAGGCAGATGGAGCTCGCAGAGCCCTGTAAGCTCTTCCATCTAAGAGGACACTCTAACCAAACCTGTGACCTGACCTGACTATGCTGTCACTGTCCTAGCTTGCTAGGCCCTGGCAGATAAACCTCAGGTGTAAAGAGTGGGGCCATTTCTGCTCATGCTGCGCCTCACCTAAAAAATACACTGTGCAGGCCAATAACTACAGTAAACGTGTGGTTTTACCCTAAGTTTACTATCCTTTTGGCATGTTTTTACTGTCAATATAAACTTCCCTCCCCGCCACCTTACCCCCGTCCCCTGTTTTTATGTCCCCGACTTAAGCAGACTCTGTATGACTAAACCTGTTCTCTTTGGGTTTTTCCTCCCTGCAGGAGGAGGACTGCAGAGACACCAAGCGGCCTTTTGCAACACCAACACCAACACCAAAGCAGCGTCGACTCGGACATCTGTTGTTATACTGTTACATGCATGTATGTAACAGTATATAAAGTTATAACAGTTCTACTGTTATAAAGTTACACTGTTATAACTTTACTCTTTCACGGACACCCCCTTGATGTGGGGAAAGAGCTTGCGTGCCCTTGTGATGCTGAGAGCTATGCTGGCGGTGGCTTATGCCTCCCCTAGCGTCTCCCATGCCAGAAGGGCCAGACAAAGAGTGTCCACGGGCAGGACAGGCTCGCCAGCCTTTGGAGCAACCACCGCAGGAGAAGGACATCTCTAACTTCAAACCCGGGCAGATGGAGCTCGTACAGCCCTGTAAGCTCTCCCATCTAAGAGGACACTCTAACCAAAGCTTACCCCCATCCCCTGTTTTTATGTCCCCCACTTAAGCAGACTATGGATGACTAAACCTGTTCCGTTTGGGTTTATTCTTCCTGCAGGAGGAGGACCGTAGAGATGCCAAGTGGCCTCTTGCACCACTGACAGCCAAGCATCGTCAGCTTTGACACGTGTTGAAGATTTTTGTTGTGCTAATGTTTATTCTACTGTTGTTCTCATATTCTTGTTCTGCTGTTGGTTTGTACTTATACTGTAGTTGTTTTGTTGGTTTATTGAAGCTTTGTGTTGTTATACTGTTCTTTTGTTGTTATAACTACAGTAAACTTGTAGTTTTACCCTAATTTTACTACCGTTTTGGCATGTTTTTACTGTCAATGTAAAATTCCCACCCCTCCACCTTACCCCAGTCCCCTGCTTTTATGTTCCCCACTTCAAATAAACAGACTATGCTCACATCTGCGTTCCCTGTGTTTGATTCCTGGGCCAGGGCACAGGTGCTGCTTCCCAGCACCCTCTGCTTGACCCATCACTGGGTGTCCCCTCTGACTGAGGATGCTCCCCATGCCGCCGCAGCACCTCCTTTGCAGAAGGTGAAGGGCAAAGAAGTGCCTTGGCAACAGCAACCAGAGGAGTCTTTAAGCTGTCAAGCAGAGGTGGGTGGGCTGAACAAAGCACCTCTGGTGCTCCCCAAGCTCAGGGATGGCAGCGGCACAATCTGTATGGCTGGGAGAGGGCAGGTGGGGAAGCTGGGGGTAAGGCGCAGGCAGGATGGGGCAGCCACAGCCTTCACATGCCAGAGCTCCTGCCCTTGCATGGCCGCTTCCTTTCAGTCCCTTGACACAGTTCAGGGCATTGTTTCCCTGATGGGAAACATCCCTGGGCTGTCCCCATGGTGATGGCTGTGTCCTCCTTCTGCTCCCACCCCTGCCATCATTACCTGCCTTGTTGTGGCTGCTGCAGCCTATTGGCCCAATTTGCCAAGTCAGGCGATGCCACCTTGGGCTGGCACTGCCACCCCTGCTCTCACCTCTTCCCTTGGTCCCCAGAGAAATATGGGGAAGTCCACCCTGGCCAGTGGCCTCTTCCTGACAGACATGTGCAGAACCTGCCGCAAGCTTCCTCCTTTGGACCAGAGCAATAGCAGGCTGTGGAGGACAAGGCATCTCCTCCTGCGCCCGCGGCGGGGGCTTTGCTGGGAAAAGCCATTCGGCAAACTTACAGCCGCAATACAAGTCTGAATCTGAAACAGTGCAGGGAAGTGGTGCACTGAGGGCTGCCAGGGGCAGGACGTGCTACTGTGGAGGCAGCTGTGCCCTAGAGCTGAGGCCTCACGCACCCCGCGGCCATGACGCTGTGTTCAGAGCCACTGCCCACACTGGCTGCGCACCCGGGGCCATGCTCTCAGCAGACACCACAGCTCACACACACAGACCCACTCAAGAGTCTTCTCTCATCAGCAGACATTTATCCCCTGTGAAAACACTCGAGGCAGCTTTTGGCAGAGGCTGCTCCTGACCTGGCACTCTCTGGGGGGACTGCACAGGCAATCTTTACAGAACAACAGATCTCTTACAAAGTTTTCTTGCTGGACCCAAGTGTTTTGAAGAGCTCTTGTCCTCTGATGGAGAAACCTCTTCTTTTGACTCTGACCAGGACCACGACTGCATCTCAGTACAGGCAGCAATGCCTGCTCTGCACACTGCTTGCCCAGGCTCAGGCTCATGGCAGGAGGGTGGGAGAGGGTGAGGAGTTGGTGAGGACTTGCTATGCTCAACAGCCCAATCTGGATTTAACTGAGTGGCAAAAAGAGAAAACAAGAGAAATAGGCACAAGTTAGAGCTGAGGAAGGACAACACAGCAACAGACACAGATATTAGTGACAACGCAGCAGGATGCTCTGCCTAGGCTGAAAGCATTCCTGAGAGCACAGGCAATGAAGGAGAACCCCCAGCAGCTGCTTGCAGGGCACTGCCTGGAGCCCTGCACAGGCAGAACGGGACTGCTCGAGCCACAGCACAAGTCAACCTTACATGCTGTGGGCTGCTTGATTTCAAGTGTCCTGGGGTAAAAGCAAAAGCAGCAGTGCTCCATCACCCCCCCACCGCCTGCAGGACAAAGAGCACAAGCAGCAGCCGGGACCTCTCCTCCTCCTGGCAGGCAGGGGGACTGCTCTAGTCCAGGCACTGTGCTCCAGCAAGAAAGCACTCCTGCTACAAGAGGAACAGAAACCTCCTCTCCAAAGTCAGCCTCAACAAACACAACCCCTCTGGGCTCAGTCCTGAGCAGCCAAGGCTGCTGCACACATCACATCACATCACACACAAAGAAACCCAAACCACTGCTCATCCTGCCTCTTTCATCCCAGCTGCTGCTTCGCCCCACCCCTAGGGTTAGGGTTAGGGGTTAGGGTTTGAGGGGGGGCTTACAGATCTTGCCTGTCTTTGCAAACGGGTGTGTGATGTCCGGTTAAGTTCTTGCTGTGATCCTGCTGCCGTCCTGGACCGTTCTGATCTTCCTGCCTTGCTGTGTGTGACCGGTTTGCTTCTCTGCTGGGAGTGCACTATGAATTCCAAGAAGGAGAAACGGGGGGAGGCAGAATGGAGACACTGAAAGCACAGGTGGCTGGGCTTCTATTTAGCTTTTCTTGATCAGATTAACCATTCTGGCTTACACCGTCTTTCTTAGGTACTTCTTTCTTAGGGAAGCCTCTTAAGGAACTTGGAAAATATCCTGTTGACATGAACCTCATTGTGAGGCAGAGAAGATTGCTTTTTCTACGGTTTGGAAACCTGGGTGACTGCAGTTCTTGAAGCTTCTCAAACCCCTGCAACTCTTTTAGGCTTTGGAAAGGAATTCTGAGCTTCTTAGGGATTTACAAATAATCATTTCCACCACCATTTCTCTGTTTTCAAGTAAAAGTACCAGCTGAGCGGACATGAATGCTCTGATTTGCAAGAGGGGTGTCATTATTTAAGTATTACTTTCTGCTATGTATATTTTTATCTTAACACAGTCCTCTATAACAAGGCATCATGATTAAAAGTAAGTACTGAGTATTAATGAAAAGTATCTGCAAAGCTGCTTTGAAGTGTGGAGTGCAGATTTTGCTGGTTGCTGGCTCATAAGGACAAAGAAAAGTTCTTTCACTGATGCTCATCTTGTCTCAAGCAGAAGGAGCTGCAAAAGTCATCAGAAGAACATTCTCTTATTAGCAGGCTGTGATTCTGTATTGATTCCTTGTAACCAAAGTGTGTCAAGTGTGCAAATGCCAGCAAAAAAGGACAGATTTTGCTCCTATACCTTTTAATCTTAATGGGAAGACCTTCTGAGGACAGCTTCAGACCAGGACAAAATTACTGGTGGTACAAAGCATGGGTGGCAGGAGCTTCTGAATGCACTGAACAGATACAAGTGTAAGATGTGTCTACTTTTTAGTTTAGCATTGCTAAGTAATTAAGAAATGCCAACGACTCCTATCCTGGTTTTATTCCTGTGGCTGCAGATTTTGTAAGGAATATTGTGTGTAAAACGCAGCCTGAAGAATCAGGGCTGAAGCCCAAACCATCTTGTCCATTAACAAAAGTCAGATGTCCACTATTACAGAAACACTGTGTCATTACAGAATTACACAGGAATGACAGAAACCCTGCTCCACAGGTTTCATGTGTATTGATTTCTCTTTCTCTTCTAACGATCTGACGGTGCCATTGGCTTTAGAGCTGGACCTGAAGTCCCTTTTGTTTAGCAAAGGAAATTCAGAGCGGAGCAAGGAATTTTTCCAACTCTCTGTCTCCCAGATTGTCACTATTCCTGAGGCTGGCATTCCCACACGTTACATTTCTTGATCCATGCCCCTGGATTGGTTTGCTTCTGTTCCATCAGAAGCGTATGTTTGACTGGCCAAGGGTTTTACAGACTCCTTTATCGCTGCCTGGTCAAAATCAAACAGAAGATGCCCAGGCAATGAGGGATGTGAGCCTGCCAGCAGTATGCAGTGCTCCAGTGCAATAGACTGGTCCTCTACTTGGTTTACCCACATCATAATGAGTTAGGGCATACAAACAGTCTTACAAGGATCAGGTGAGGCATGACAAGCCAGAATTAGTCAACAGTGGGTTTGAGCCCATACGAGTTTGGGAAAGCCTACTCCCTCTGCACTGATACTGTGTGTTGTACAGTTGGACAAGTGTGGAGAGGGGAAGCTGTATACATCTGACCTCCCAGGATAAACTTAAGATCAAATTAGAGACAAAATGAATACATAAAAACAGTTTCATGTAGGAAGCATAACACAAATTTTCACAGGGGTTGTTTAGAATGGGATTACCTGATGAAGTGTTCCCGCCAAGTTCACTAGCAATGAATTCTTCTTCATAGGTGAGAGTCAGAGCCCTAAATAATAAGGATGAATCGAAGGAAATAGCATTTAGTTCACTGGCTTTGAAGTTTTGCATCATGCTTGCATTTGTTTCCACAGTCAAAGGAATAAAAAAGTGGAAAATCAAAGGGAGTGAAATGAAGAAAAATGCCTCAGGAACCTAACTCCATTCTCAACGAAAAAGGTGAAACTCCAGTAAATTTCTTACTCTGAGATCTGCCACGGCACCAGGAATGTGTTCAGTCCACAAAGTTTATCCTTCTGCTTTCTCAGCAAAAGCGTGTGCATGAAGTCTTTCACTTGGGTCCCACCTGCCAGACAATGTGCAAACCAGACTCTCAGCTTTATCAGATACACGTGTAGGAACTACACGAGAACAATATTGTCACATTATTCAGTGGTCACAACAATCTTATAAAACTGTTCTTAAAATGTCTGGGGGACTCAAATCAGATTTGCTGAAAATGCTGGTAGAAAAGCAACTCCATAAGAAAACCTTTGGCAATGGGATCCGGTGCTTCTTGCAGAGATGATGATTTGAACCAGTATGTGGCAGAAAACAATACGCTCATGCTTGACATGCAAAGCATCATTTCATTGTGTCAGTCCATTTCTACTTCAACACTTCTGGATAAAATAGAGCTGTGGGAGCAAAATCAATTCCGTATCTGGCAGTGTTCAAGGCGAGGCTGCACAGGGCTTTGAGCAACCTGGTCTAGTAGAAGGTATCCCTGCCCCGGCAGGGGGTTGGGACTACATGATCCTTAAGGTCCCTTCCACCCCAAACCGCTCTATGATTCTAGGAAAACACTTGATGGTTTATACTGAGCAACTGTACATTAGGCATATGCTATCAGTTCCTCATTACGCTTGATTGGAATGCCTAGTGAACTAGAATCTGTGTATTGCAGACTTGAGTTTGAAATCAGCAGAGTTGATTTTGATTGCACTTTTTGTGCGATTTGCTTCCTACAGCAAAAATATGAATCAATCAAGGAAATCAGTTTTTTCAAGAAAGTCACAAAGTGTCGCTCACTTTGGCATCCTGCTGTTGACTGCTTTAGTGCTACTGAACATTAATGAAGCACTGTTTCAAATCCAGGATGCTCACATGAAGCTTTTTAATCTCTAGTCATGCGATATGAGGCATTTCAACAGACAGTGCCCAGTATCTAAACCACATCTGTGCAGTCTGGGCCTTTAGGTTATCACGATTAATGAGGATCAGTGTTCCAAAATAGTTGAACCATTAGAGCAGAATTGGCCATTTGACGGCAATCTTTGTATTTTGCAGAGTAAAAGCTTGGGATTGGCAGAGAAAGTAAACACAGGTGTCGTGAGAGCACAGAGCACACTGCGTGCCAATGGAGCTCATTTCTAGTTAAGCTACAGTGGGATCTTTGAATACCAGAAGTATCAATGTGCTGTGACAGCAAGGCCAAACTGAGCAAGGAAACCAAAGCACACTTATGAGACCAACAGTATCCTTTTGTGTTCCTAACAATAAACCCCAAACAAACAAACTGAAATGTCTGAAGAATAAAAACAAGAGGTTGGGAAAAACGGTGACTTGGGAATAGTGGTGTGGCCTCAGGTCACCAAACTCCTTCAGTTATCCACAGGGAATTTAATGGAGCAAAATGTCTGCCCATGCTTAAAAATTGGTTGGTTTTTTTTTTGGAAGCATGTAGCAAGGCACAATTAATCCTGCTCAAAAATCCCTTTGGGACTATTCCAGATAGTTCTGTGCTTTGGAAGCTCTGTTGCTTTCCCTGCTCAAGATTACCATGGAATTCCTTTTACGGCTCCTCCACTCAGCTCACACAGGTTTATAATGCATGCCCTAAACTATCTGCTGCAGTCAGGGAAGTCCTGGTTAATGCATTCAGCCAATTCTTACCTTGGCTATATATGGCTTGGTATCTTGAAGAGTGGTTTCTACTGTTCTTGGATGACAGGATGAACTTTCTTTGGTCCTAAATCCGTTCCCACAGCACAACAGATTAACACTTTTGTTCTGGTTAACTTTACCAACCTATTAGCTTGCAATTTTACTATGTTGTATATACCATAGGTGTTCAAGAAAGGTATTCAAAGATTAGCTAATAAAGCAGAGGACTTCACCGGGGTGTATTTATATTACTTCCCAAGATGAAGAAAGGTTTTACTCTCCCTAGTGCTTGACTCCCAGTGGAAGTTCTTGCTGTTGTAGTTGTTTGCCACTCTAGTTTCCTCATATGTCTGGCAATCTGTCTGCAACTGTTCAAAGAATTGCAGTCAGACAACTAGGGACCGACTGAAAGGAAATGCTGGAGGGGGCAGTTTTTTATGCCTTTGTTTAGATTCTCAGGAAAAAACAGTAAGTGATTTTGTGGGGCTGGTTTCACAAAGGTTTGCCTTTTTTGGTGTAGGCATGGTGAATTTCAGGTGCAGACAGTCATGAACTACATTTAACTTGTTACGGGAGCAGCAGGTTTGCTCCTGGAACCATGCAGGTTTCTCAGCCTTCATTTGTTTGTTTACAGATTTTGAAGCAGCTTGAATTAGGATAGGATACCCTCTTTAATATTCTTGTTCAGAGAGTCTCTTGCTTGACCTCATGACCAGGATGCTGAGACTCCACCTCAAGGTCTAACCCTTCCCTGTGTGATTACAATCTGTGTTACAAGGAGGTGGTTCTCACTGCTTTCTTGTAAAGGATTCATAAAGGCAAGTAGTGAAGTCATAGAATCATAGAATCAGCTAGGTTGGAAACGACCTTTGGGATCATCAAGCCAAACCATTAGCCCAGGACTGCCAAGTCCACCATTAATCATGTCACTAAGGGCCTTATCTGATGAGGTTTGAACACTTCCAGGGACGGTGATTCCACTGCTTCCCTCGGCAGCCTGTTCCAATGCCTGACCACCCTTTCAGTAAAACAATTGTTCCTAATACCCCATCTAAACCTCCAGTGATGCAGCTTGAGGCCGTTTCTTTTTGTCCTATTGCTCCTCACTTCAGAGAAGAGACCAACCACCTTCTCTCTGTCCTGACAGGTAGTGGAGGAAAGCCATAAGATCTCCCCTGAGCCTTCTCTTCCTCAGACTAAGCACCCCCAGTTCCTCAGCCCTTCCTCATCACAGTTGTGCTCCAGGTCCTTCAGCTCTCTTGTCCTTCTCTGGACCTGCTCCAGCACCTCAATGCCTTTCCTGCAGTGAGGGGCCAGAACTGAACACAGCATTTGAGGTGCAGCCTCACCATTGCCCGGTACAGTGAAATCACTTCCCTAGTCCTGATGGCCACACTGTTTCAGATACAGGCCAGGATGCTGTTGGCCTTCCTGGCTGCCTGGGCACACTGCTGGCTCCTCTTCAGCTGACCATCACTCAGCACCCCCACATCCTTTTATACTGACTAGCTGACTAGTTTCCCAGGCACTCTTTCCCAAGCCTGGTGCTTTGCAAATAACATCATTGCATAAGAGCAAATCTTGCTCAGCTGATGTTGTTTTACTCTGGGGTGTATCTGAATTCGTACTCTGGGAAACAAAAGGACCTATCCTTTTGCATTATCCATCTTCTGTAGAATCTAGTCTTCCTCTCATCCTATAAACTGGGTTAAGACACTGCATGTTTTGTCATTCTAGAGACTTCATTGTCACTTACCTCTTAGCCTGGAAGACATGCTTCTGCCATGTATCCACGTATCCCATACTTAGTATCGACAGTGAGGTGCAAAGAGACAGTCCTTTTTCATCTCTTGCTTGACAACAGCTGAAAAGAAGAAAAGGAGTCAGTAATCTGTGAGAAATGGAAATTATCGGTTACTTACATAAAGGCACTGAAGTAACTTTCACTCCCACCAGTTTTACTTCACAGATGGTGGTAAGGCCAACATGGGAAAAATGCTGCCCTTGGCTCTCAGTCTCATCAGTCTTCCATAAAATGAAGGGTTCGGTTTTGCTCTTCCTAAATATCTTATTTGCCTGTATTCAAAATCTCACAGAGGAAAACGAGCAGTCTGAGAGCTGGCAAGAAGGGGAGTTTTCTGAAAAGCTTTCCTTCACTGTCACCCTTTTACATACAAACCAGAGCCAAAAGCCAAAGGTAAAATCCATGAAAACCTTTTTCCATGTAATTTCCTTTACAGGTTGAGATTTCAGGGGCCTTCATCTACAAGTCCTAGAACTTCTTGCAAAGATAAAAACATTCCAAGCTTTCCCATCCGATCCTGCTCTCCAGGTCAGTGTTGCACAGCCATTTTCAAAATGCTTTGACCCCTAATCAGATGTGACCTTTCAGAAGGCTCACTGTACACAAGAGTCTTCTTTGCTTGTTGGAGAAATTAAACAGAAGCTGCTTTTAGGTCACTGTAAAATAACCTCTTTGCTTTCCTGCGGGAAGCAGTTCTAGTTCTAGACTGTAGGTACACAACTGAAAGTTGTGTCTGAACCTGAAACAAGGAACTGAAGCACCTGTACTGGTGGTGTAGGCCAAAACGGAGCCTTACCTAATGACTGGGAAAAGGCTGAATAGCGGCACTCGTAGAGAGAAAAGAGATACTGCTGTACAGCTGGCAAACTGTGTAATGCTTCCCGAACCTCTGCTGCTTCAATCACCTGAAAGCAAACAAACACGTTTCAATACCATCACTTTCAGCCCAGAGATAAACAGAGAAACGGTGTTGTCACTGCTTGCCTTACCTTCTCCCTGAGGTCGGACCTGCCTCATGCAATCATGCTGACACAGACAGTGAACGGCACAAATGTTTTGTCATCCATCAGTTCACAGGATGGAAATGTTGAAACTGTGTCAAGGAAGAGCTCGGCTGCTTGGTTGAGTGCCCACGTAGTACAGCCACGCAGTAAGGGCCCTGGTACACTTTGAGACGGTCTCTCCTGTTTCAGTCTCCGTCTTCTATCAGACTGAAAACAGAATAAAAAGCAACCTTTACTTATGTAAATGCACTGTGTAAAGTACAGGAAACCAACTACTGTCATGGGATTAGAGAAGCCACTTCCCTACCCCTCTCACAAAGCCTCCTGTTACAGTCCAGGAGGCTTTGTGAGAGGGGTAGGGAAGTGGCTTCCTTGGCACAGGACAGATGCTTTTGCATGGTGTAAGCTTCAACTGAAAGGAAAGGTTTACAGCCCCCTACGTTGTGCCAGCAGTCTTTTATGATGTGTGCAGGTAAATCCTGCTGTCAGCCTTGGCTGTGGCCATGTATTTCCCTTGCCTTTGCTGCTCACATCACAGCTGCCCAACCAGCAGCATAGAAAATACCTGACAGTTAATATGGTTTTCAGCACCATACTAACACAAAACTGATGTGACTGTGAGCAGGGGCAGGGCCAGAGACACATTCTTGTTGCTGTGAGAAGACAACACAAAAAGTCACAGCCCAAGAAACATGGTAACTGGGAAGACCCCTTGTCCCCTCTGCCTTGCTGTCTCATGGCACCAGCAGACACTGCTCAAATTCCAAACCTGGAAACACAGGGACACAGAAGCTAGCACTGGAAATGCAGGAGGAACAACTGCAGCATGTTGACACTGGGCTCCTGCTTCCAGAGGTAAAGCTGGCACTTCACAGAGCCAGCTCCACTGGCAGCAGCTGCATTCAGCTGGCAATTGTACAGGCTAAGCACACACAGAATTGTCTCCTAAGAACAGAGAAGCAGGAGGAGAGCTACAAATTCAAATCAAATCAGTTGCTAGAAAACAGAGGACACAAAACATTAACCTTTGCTCTTCCCTCTCATAAAAAGAATCCAGGTATAGGAAGTGTCCTGCTACAAGGCATCACCCACCCACCCCATGGGACTGTCTCACAACCAGCCTTAGTCATTTCTTGACACCAGGGTCTTTATCTTCCATTGCTTTTGTTCCACTTCATCTCAAAGTGCTTTAGTGCACTCAAATGACTGAAGTGATACCTTTTTTGCCTTCTCAATGTTCCATGCCATGAGGTCGTTATCCATGTAAAACAAGCCAATCCTTAGGAGATAGAACACCACATCCAGACCATGTCCCAGTGCCACAGTTTTGTCACAGGTCTTGCGGAAGGCAGCGAGAGGTCCCTCCTAACAAGACAGCATTTGCTACTGTAAGAGTGTTAAAAGCACCTAGAATATTCACCAAATGTCTGCTGCAAGTTCCTCTCTTGTCTTCTGCTGATAGTATTGATGTTGTTAGTCACCCACAGAACTCCAACACCGAATCATCTTAAAGAATCAGTTTAAGTCAGATTAAAAGAGGTGATTCTAATGTAACATTTAAATCTCTATTACAACCTACCCTGTACCTTGATTTCAAGTTTTACTGTGTAAACACCTTAGAAAAGTCTGTAAGACCACAAGCAAAAAACCCAACATCTGCAAATGGAAAATGGTTTTCATACAAGGGCTACTTAGTTTCTTTCCCTGAATTTCAGTAACAAGCTCCCCTATTCCCACTGTTCCCCCCATGTTTCAGTTGTGCCCTAGAAGAAACACACTCTAAGTCACTCAGTGCTCAACGTGCCTAGCTAAAAGGATTACCATGCAGTCCTTTTCATATGAGTCCATAAAGCCTCTGCATGCATCAACCTTGTCCCCAGTCCTGCGCAGGAACGTGGCTTTGGCCATCGCTGCATCTCAGATCTCGCTCTCCCCCAGCATCTTTTCTGCACCTTCTCATTTCTTGTCCAGACGTTTCAACTCTTCCTCATTGGCTTTCTTCATTGTGTCCAGCAGCTCCGAGTCCATCTGCCACTCCAGAGACTTGCAGAGTGCTTCATCATACACAGCCATGTCTGAAACAACAGCAGGAAGGCTTCTCCTGCGACCACTGCAACAAGTGTCCTTCTAGAGCAGAGCACTGCAGGACATTAGGCCTGATCCTCAATGCCAGATAACTCCTTTATGATCAGGCACCTATTAAATCCAGATGGGGAACAGCCAGGGTTTCTGCACTGCCACACCTCTTGTCTGACCCTTTTCTATCCCTGCCCCCGTTTGCACTTTGTAACATCATAGAACAGTTTGGGTTCGAAGGGACCTTCAAAACTCACCCAGTCCAACCCCCTGCAATGTGCAGGGGCACCTTCAACTACATCAGGTTGCTCAGAACCACATCCAGCCTGGCCGTAAAGCAGCCATGGCGCATCCACCACCTCCCTGGGCAACCCGTGCCACTGGTTTACCACCCTCATTGTAAAGAATTCCTTCCCCACAGCCAGCCCTCATTTCCCCTCTTTAAGTTTAAGCCCATCACCCCGCGCCCTACCACAACAGGCCCTGCTTGGTCCTTCCCCGTATTTCTCACAGGCCCCTTTTAAGCACTCTGCCCTGCGATCAGGGCCGCACAGTGCTCAACCCGGGCCTTTTACTCGGCCCCCCCGCAGCACGATACAACAGCGGTCACAGACGGGGACAGGGCACCCCCCGCCTACCCCGCGCACTCAGACCGGCTCCT
>JBAFWW010075670.1:54273-71694 GCA_036873685.1 Agapornis canus | reverse complement strand
TTTCTCATATTGTCAAATAAGTGAATCCTGTCATCATAATTATTGCTGACAAATGATCAGGCTACTACAATGGACAAATATATATAAGATTCAGAGTTCTTTAAAAAAGAATGAAAATATTCTTTCTATTCCATCTATAATACTTAGCTTGGTTTGCTTTTAAAAATGTGAATATAGCCTCAGAGAAATACTATAATTGGGGAAAAAGATGAAACTTTTATTGGAAAATGTAATGATTATCCAATGCTATTTTAGGACCATTAAAATAAAACCTGAGACAAGTTGTTATACATGGAGGTTACATGCTCAATATCTAGCCAGATATATTTAAAACATGTCTTTGTGGTTTCTGTAAAAGATGTCAGCATTGTGATATTCCTGAAGAATCAGTGTGGTTTATATAATAAAAAATTTAATGATCTGTAATTGGAGAGAGAACTTTATGCCACCTCTGGCAAAGTATACTATTTTATAAAGGTGTTTCCTTCATAGCACATAGCCATCTGTGAGCTGCATGGTAATGAAAACATGTTTAAACAAACCTGTCAAATCCTAAAAAGTGATTTCTTCCTAAAGAACAAAACAGGCATTTCTCTGGCATTTATTTGAATATTCCATCCTATGTGGAGCCGCTGGGACAGACACTGGGGATTTGGGATCATTTTTTAACTCTGATGTAAAATTCTGGTGTGACTTTGTATTTGTTTCCCATCTATAAAACTACGATAATATCCATTTTCTGTCAACTGTGATATAGCTATCTCTATGACTCATAATATTTTCAAGGCTGCCCTTTATTTTATGTTTATGAACCAAGGAGCACAACTGAACCCTGATTATGTTTGGGACCTCTAACGGCAATTCCTTTTTCCTCTATTACTCCTTTCTGTACCCCTTCTCTATTGCCTTTGTATGCATGCTCATTTCCTCATCAAAATTCTGATCAAAAGGATTAAGAAAAATGTATGTGAGAAAAATTGAGTAACAAGTTCCATATAGAGGAACATGGAAGAATAATTTCTTCTAATTTATATCCACAGTTTGAGCAGGAATAAGATTAAAGAGACTGTCCTTAATAAAATATATTTAAAGCTATTTTTTTTTTTTTTTTTTTTTTACCTTTTTGCCTGAAGTAGCTGTGTGCTTATAGTAGATGAAGATGTTTTTTGCTTTCCTTAGGCATATTTTAATGCAAGCATGTTCTCACTATATAATTCTATGCCTGTTGGCATCAACCCAGTAGCAGGGATATAGAAATATTAATTCTTTTTACAGTGAAAGGCCCCATTGCAAAGGAGCAACATATGCACTTCACTTCAAAGATAATGCATGGTTTGACACTGAGTTATTGCTAGCAGTTAGTGTATTTCAGTGAGAGCCTTGTTAGCAGTCAGAAACAGTGGTTTGCTTTGTCTACTATAAAGCTCATATTACTTCACATTTTCAGCATAAGAAACACTTCTTATTTTGTTCTATTTCCTGCTATGCATAATTAGTGAACATAAAGGGAAAAGGTATGGGTGGAGAGCAGAAAGTGTCTCTTTGTGACCTAGAAATCCTATAGTGCTCCCTGCTGTGGGTGCACTGCTGCTAAGATTACCTATTCAGGGAAGGAAGCAAAACTGTGCTTAGCTGCATACTAGAAAGGACATTCTTACATCTTCCTTGTATAACTGAACTGATCTTAACATTTATATTTGCATGCATTTTTCTAATGAAATTACATCATGCAAGTTGTTTTCCAGAAATGGTAATTCTGCAAAGCATTTCCACCTGCTTTTACCTAAAAGATAATGTATGAAACCAAAGAGATTTGATTGCTTAACTTGCCTCATAGCTTATGATTTGTAGGAGACCACAGGCAGAACCTTTTTCAACTTGCTATATCTAGAGCTTTGTATGTATTTTTTTTTTTTTGGTAGAAAGATGTAGCTGAATCAAAGTATGCTAAAAAAAATTGTCAGTGATGTTAATATTCTCAGAAGACCAGTGTAAATAGTCTACAAATCATCATTTATTACCAGTTATCTTTAGATAATAAAAACATTTGTTCCTTAAACAAGTAATAGTTTGCATTTTGGGAATTTATCTTTGTGGTAAAATTGAATATCTATTCATAAAAACTTGAATTAAATTATTTTGACATGACCAAAATCTACCATTACTTTAACATAACAGAACAGCAGAATATATTATTCTGCTATTATGAGCACTGTCTTTATGTTCTTATATGAACAAATACCGGACAAGCAAGTATTATAACAGGTTTTAATCTTGTCACATATTTGTTCTTTCATGTATGGTTTTCAGTCTACCTCACTATGAAAGAAATTTAAAATTTTCTTCTTTTTGCAGCCAATTCTGGGTAGACTCACAAGTGTTAAAAAGAATCCACATTTGTTTATTTGGCTTGCAGAAAAATAGCTAGTTCCTTTATAAATACCAGTGTTATCTGATAGCTTAAAGCTTCAGAAAATTTGTGGTCGCTTGAAACACTTAAGGATGAGTTTAATTTGGATTGGTGACACTGGTATTTAATGGGATAATTTCTGGCTCTTATGCAGTTATATTCTTAGTAATGGATAACAGTAAGTTAGTTCTTCTATGTGCACATGTATAGACGTAGATAACAATGTAGATAATACATAACTAAGAGAAAAAACCCCCTCCTGTATATAAGATTTGTCAATATTCTACACAGTGGCAGCTATTTTTCTTTATGAAATCAGACTTGAATCACTCTGCATTCACACTTTTATGCATCAGATGAAATTATGAATCTCCAGATACTCATTGTGATTTTTGCATAAAGATGAAGCATATTAAGGCTCATCTACTTGATATAAAGATACATTCATTAGTTTGTGGTTAACATAATGCTTTTTTAAAGTGGCATCTAGTTGTTGCTCTTGTGCAGCAGAAATACCTCTGAGGAGATGTGCGTCAGCCGCTTAAGTAACATATCTGGTGAGTTTTCTTTATGAACATGTTAATTGTTCTTTGGGGTTTTAATATAGTCTTTAACTTTTTACTTCATTTTTAAAGGTAATCTTTTCTTATAAAAGAAAATGTTCTGTCTACTGTGCTAGTAGTGGTCATTTAAAAATGCCTCTGCTTATGAAAATGCATAATATTAGGGAGCAAGTGGCATCTCAGCGACACTGTATGCAGAACGCATGTTTTGTTTGACTCTTCAGATGTGCTTAAAGGGATCCGAACACATGACAGCATACTATAACTTTGGTGATTTTCCATTTGCCTAAGAAGTATAGTTGGGAGTTAGATAAAAAGAAAACCCAGAAAAGTATAGAATGGCTTTAGTATTATTGTGGGACTATGCAGTCTATTTTCTTTTGTGTTTCCAGTATACAAATGCATGTAATTGAAGAAAGCACAGGGGAACAATGTCTAAATATTGGGTCATAAGGTCAGGGCTGAAACGTATCCCCTGGTTTTATAGTATGTGTTGCCTTTTTTCAGCTCAGTTCATTGCTTTGCTTCATCCTGCTTCTGGTTTTGCATCTTTTCCTTTCTTTTCTACAGGAAAATGGGCAGTAGAACATGTTTCTCTTGTTTTTGACTTTCCCTCAGTAATAACTTCATAGAATTGAGCAGTTACCCTGAAAGCAATGTTTTTTGTGCTCACAGAAATGCAAATTATGCCTTGTAGCTACATATCTTTTAACTCCTGATTTCTTATTTTAGTACTTTTTTTATTTTCTCTCTATGGTGTTTGTATGAATCCACAATATCCTTATTTCTTTTAACATCTGTGTTTACGTTATTATAGTAATCTTAGAAACTTTTTGCTAAGCAATCCTTTATCAAGTGACAACTTCAGTTTCCAAGGTGCTACCCTGAATTTTCCTAATGTTCTTCAGCTTCCCTTAAGAACCCTTTTGTAGCTGATCCTGTTTGCCACAAGACTGGATTCCCTGTAGTAACTGAGATGTGCTTTCAGGAAAAATGTTAGTAAATAACTGTCAACTATGATCTGTAATTTAGCTGTTTTCTTTTCTTGTGAAATGTGAATTTTATAAAGGTTATAACATGTTTGGCAGTCATAGCTCTAATAATATTAGATAATGAATACTGGCACTAACAATTTGGAGCTGAATTGTCTTCCAGTTCTTTGAAGACAGGAATATATCTCAATTTTGAATAAGATGTAAGCTTAGAAGGGCAGTATTCTATAAATCTGATGGCTCCCAATCTTATAAAGCTATACACTTGGATAAAGCCAGAAGTATTTAAAAAACAGCTAATGCTGCTTTCTCCTCTTCTGTAGCTCAGCTTTCTCAGTGAGGAGATAAATTTTTTCATCTAAATTCACGTTATATACCTGATAGATATTTGGAAAATTTAACCTCAGATTTGGAATCTTTTGTAGTTCAATTCCTTTCGTTACACTCAACTGTTTCTTTCTCTACTCTTGGAACCCTATTGATGCCAAGATGATTAAAGAGGGCTGGGGAGGAAGTGGGGAACAACTAATGGCTCTGTGGTATTTAGCTACTGGGTTACACCATGACAATAAGATATGAGTTTAATATAACAAAGTTTAATATAACAAAACGTAAATTAATACATGAATTAGGATGGCATTAGGCTGCTAGCTCCAGTGACAGGAAGAGCAACTCTTCAACTTAGATGTGCTGTTTGTTCAGCTCCAGTTATCTCTGTCCTCCTCCCTCCTTGGTTTTCTGGATATAGTCTCAGATATTTCCAATTCATTCCACTTTATGAATTTTATTTCTTAAGTCCTGTACGGTTATGTCTCCGTCTCTTTTCCTCTTTGCTAGTGCTCTGCAATTTTCTCCTTTGTAATAGCTAATACTATCGTGCAAGGCATATATTTTTCCTTGGAAGCCATAAACAGAACTACTGGGTTTAAAGTGACTGAAAAAAACAAGTCCTTATGAGCCAGAAATATTTACCTGTACTTGGTTTAAAGTAAATTTACAATTAACCACTAGGAACATACTGTTAACCACCGGATTTCTAGAATCCATGTCTCTATAGTGAATTTAATTGCTACAAAACAGATGTTCATGTTAAGCAATGTGGGGCTCAATCAAAGACAGTTGATATCACTGAGAAATGGCAGATTTTCTGTCTGTCTTCTCTTCCCATGCTTGTGCTCAATTCAACAGCCTGTGTTTTGCAAGAAGTAAACAAGTGATAACTGACTTGGACAGCTTACAGTGTCTTCAGAATTTTCCAGAGGAGTTTTAAGCTTCCTTTGTTTACAGATGTTTTTCCCTTGCACACTTTATGAACATGAAGACTATTCAGGCAAAAAGATCTGTTTGCACAGAAATTAAGCTTTAATAAGATGCTTTGCAGGAGAGCTTACAGCACAGATCCCTTTGCAAGATAAGAGCAAAAGCTATTTTTGCAAGTGCAAATTCTGTAAGCCAGCAAATGTGCAGATAAACCATTTTAAAGTGATTTCAGCATGTGTACAAAGTTAGCAAACTGCTTACTATCAGATTTCACAAACTGCTGTGAATGATCCTTATCTCTTTTTCATGTCAAACAAAAGAACACTGAAATTTCGACTCCCAGTATTGACTCCCAATATTGAGAAAGGAAAACACTGTGTGGAGTAGAGCATACTTTTATTAATCTTCACCTGTGAGCTGCTAGGCTTGATCACACTGCACTGACCAGTGCAGAACTTTGTTCCCTCTTCAGTTCTTTCACCTGGTGAGAGCTACCCTTGCCCTCACCTATCCTGGTTTCAGTCTGCTGTCATGTCTTTACTCACAAGCACTAGCAGATTCATCAGTTTGTGGTAAGGGGATATGTTGTTTTTTGAATATTGCTTTCCTTTAGATTCACTTCCCATTCCACGCAGGGAATTGCAAAAAACTTGAATCTTACTTTCCTTTTCTTTCTATCAGGTCACAAGCTGAAGATTTAAGGGGAGTCTACTGAAAGTTGTGTGCTAGATGAGAGGTTAAATAATGTGTCTTTACTTGGTGCTAGATAGATTGTTTAGGAATGGATGACTTTTTCATCATACCCTTCATGCCAACACAGACAGTATATAAACTAGCATTTACTGTAAACAAACAAAAAAATTAATGAATAGTTCTGAATTTCCTGCTGTAAGTACTGAATCTTCATTAGCTCTACCTTGTTGGTTTTTTTAGATCTTGGGAGGTGGAATGTATAGGCAAGAGGTACAGAATCAGAGCTTCTGAAGTAGGTGAAACTCCTTGTTGAATATTATCAATAAAACTAAAATAACTGATGAAGAATTTTAAGTGTTAAAAAGTGTTGATATGAGGGAGAACACCTGACTGTAAGGTAGCTCTGAAAAACTGATTATAAAGTTGTTATATTTGAGCCACAGGGTTTCAGAATACAGCTTAGTGAATTGTCCAGCTAGAGAACAAGATTTATCATTGCTTTTGATTAGTAAGTTCTTGCTCCTTTTCAATTTCATGCACTGTTCAACATTGCCTCATAGCTCATAGAAGAGCACATTATACCCCACTGGAAAATTAATTCCTTGTGGTATCAGGTGTAAAAGATTGCTAAATCTCCAGGCTTGTGACTGTCTAAACAAGGGAAGGTAATTTGCTCATCTCCTCAAAATCATGAGATTTTGTTGAATGTTTTGTAATTGTACATGAAGAATTCTGTAAAATAAACTGCAAGCTTGAACTCCTTGAAGAATGTAATTATATTTATATTTCACTTTTATTAGTAGAACTAGAAGATTAAAGCCCTTTGAATGATGGGAGTTGAAATTTGCAAAGCATTGATGAAAAAACCTAACAGAACTAAATAGAGTGCTGTACTGGACCTTTCATGAGAGTCTTCCCATGTAGGTTACTAGGAATTCACAAAACAACAAATTACCATTAATGACATAAATTTTAAAAAAATATGTCTTGTCACACTGCTATCTCATGTTTTCCTGTGAGAACAAGGAAATATGACAGATATGCCGAAGACAGAATAAAGATAATTCCTTATGTAAGTTCAGGAAATTGGCTAGTATTAGCTGACTGTGATTGAAATTGAGAGCTGACAGTAATGACTTAGCAGGAATTGGCTAAAAAGGCCCAAAAAAAGGTTGTCTTTTTCCTGTGCAAGCTAAGTTGGTTTAGTTTTAAATAACTGTTAATACTGAGTACTGGATTGTTGTTAGATAGTCTGTTTTCATGTTGTATATCTTAATTTTGTTTCCTAAATTAGTTAAGCCCTGAAAGGTTTATTGGAAACAAACTATTGTTTAGTGATGTGGGCTTTGACATCTTGACCAAGCTAACTTTTTTTCATTAGGTTGGGCCTTTTAAATTATATTTTTATTATGAAGTCAGCTGTGGTAACTAGCATCTGAGCTGAAGCATCTTGGTTAACCTAATCTAGAGATAAGCTACCATACTGCAAAACCTCTTACACTTACATCGATCAGGATCACAAATATTTCTTGGTAATACTGGTGGAAATGTGTCAGAGATTCTAATGCAAGGGTAGTACTAAGATATTTTTTCCTGTGTGTCGTACAGGTTAATTCTGCAGCAGCTAACTTGATTAGCATAATAAACAGACAATAAACTGAACTTCCATTTTCTTTGAATATGTCAGTTATGTGCATTAATGCTTCTCTTTTCATCTTTTAATGGGAAAACTGAAACTATAAAAAATGCAATCCATAAATAGGTTGTTAGTATTATTCTTAAATATTGCAATTCATCTGCATAGTCAAGCCAAGCTTCTATCATGCCTAATTCACTTAATAAAAGATTGAGGTGAGATCTGGGCAGTCAGCATTGCTCCATTTCTGAAAACTTCAATTTTTCACTAAAGCAGTTTTGACCAGATATATGGCTTAACAGTCAAGAGAAATTACTTAATCTCAGAAGCCTAAATTAGCTTTTTGATTTAATTTTGTAATATGTGTTATGCTTTCTTGCCAAAGTCTAGAAAGGTTTTGAGTACTTGTTTCTGTCTCTGGGCAATTGCATTGTGGATGAAGTTATTGAAGTACCACTTTCACAATGAATGTATAACTACATAAACTGAATTGATAACTTTGAGAACCTGATAGGCAAGTTTTTGGGATTCCAATATGAGTTTTGTGTGTGTGTGTTTGTGTGTGTGAATATACGTGCATACATGCATTCTTATAAATGCAAACTAGAATTCAGAGAAAGTCTGGAAATTTGTATTAACTTCTTTTTCTTTTGCTTCTTTAATGAAAGTCTGTAACATTTGCATGTATAGATTCCTTGTTGGGTAGCCTAAAATAATGGCTTTATGCAACTGTTAAGCCTGAACACCAAAAGAAAGATAGTAACTGTGCTGAAAATATCAGCTGGACAACCTATCTGCATAAAACAGTTGTGAGCTCTGTAGCTACTCTGTGGATGTTGCCTAGTAATGTTAGAGGAAACACTCTTGCTCACTTTTTTGGAATAAGTCAGTTAAAGATGTGCAACAGCATTGAGGCTTTGGCAAATTTAAGGTTGTCTTTGACGTATGTAAAAGCTGCTTATGATGCAGCTGGACGAGTTTATGCAGATCTTGGAGAATGCTGTACAATCTCCTTTTTTATTTTTTTTTTTCCTTGGTATTATTCTCTTGGCTCTAAGTAATGGATTCTGCATAGAAAATGTACTGGTGCTGCAACAACAAATAGATCAACTGAGAGAACACCCTTTGCCTGAAGTGTCTTTAAAACTGTGAATGTGAAGTTGGATGATGAATTGAATAGTCTACTTCAAAGGACAGATACATAGTGTTTGAATATGAAAAGCAAAAGTGCATGAAAGCATGTCACAATCATACGTAGTGCTGATTGCTCTAAGTGATAAAACAGTTTACTATTGTCTTTACCACCACCAAAACATATCAATTTAGGGTCTGATGCTATTTTTGTCTTATTTATTGTAGTCTGTAGATAGGATAACATTTTGCAATGCCTATTGCCCGGAACTAATCTGTGGCTTTATGAAAAAGTAGAATTGTTTCTTTCAGTTAATTTTTAACTCTTATAGGAGTTATAGACTTTATTTGCTGCTTGACTCTCTTAATTGTGTCTGAAATACATAATACTTACGATTTATTCTAACTTTAACTTGCAGTTGGAGGACTGAACTATTTATTTAAAGGAGACAAAATTTAATATTCCTCAGGAATATGGAATTATGTTTTCTAAAGGTTTGAATAAAAGCAAAGGCTTAAGGTTCTGGCTCTTGTTTTTTGGATAAAGACTAAGCTAACTTTCGTATATCTCTTTCTGACCTGTATCAGGGGATAAAATAAATAAAAGCAAACTTACACTAGATAATAAATGGTCTTCTAAAATATCACTTTATAACACCTCAGAACCAGATTCATTACATTAGTAAAGATAACATCTGATTTTAAGAACATAGTGAACCTTGCTTGACCATGATTCTGCCAGTAAAGTTCAACTTTTGCTCACGGAAGGTACCTTAATGTATCTTTCCATTCTTCTGTGTGGTGTTTTATTTTTTTCCCCCTTTTTTGTTGTTGTTGTTTGTTTTTTGACTACTTTTTATGTAATCTTACTTTGTTTCTCTTTCATATTTCAAATTCAAATAAGTCTTCTTTGGGTATAAGCAGGGTCTTTACCTAGTTATGGGTCAAGAACAGAAGTGAGAAATAATCCCCAAAACTCTGGTACCTTAGAAGAATGGGTCTTCTCTCACAGACTTCCTACTCAAAATTCTCTTTCAAGTTTAAGACTTCTTTCAATGCAAACCTTTAGTCTTGAATTGTGAGATTTTTCTTTCTTAAAACATAAATTCTTAAATGTTTTTCCAGATAAGTTATAATAAGAAATTAAAAATCATTATTTTTCATGGCTGTGACTGGAAATTTTAGTCTTTGCCTCATTCATGCTTAAAGAAAGCAAATTTCCTTTAAATAAAGAGTATACGACAGCGAGTTGGAAAGCTAGCATACGTTACTGACTCATGTACTTTTAAGACTTCTATTTAGGAATATTTTCAGAAATTAGCATTATTTTTTAATTATATGAATCACAGTGCCATGGCTCTACAGAGATGCCAATACAGTAAATGAAGTTAAGCTCTGCGTATTTATTTGTTTTAGATTTTTAGTACCTTTGACATTACTCATATTTGCATTGTTGGAAAAGGCTTTATAATGATTCTCTGAAAAGAGAAAGAACATTGTCTTCATATTTCCTTTGTGACTGAGAGATCAGGTAATAACTACCCAAATAACACCTTCCATGATTGCAGCAAAACTTTCTTTCCTACAGAAAATGTGTTACTTCTGCAGAAAGATGAATCAGAAAATTTATTCCCTTACTGCTGGAAGTATTCAAGTACATCTCCTATTCACAAGAGCATTTTAAGACCTTTGAATTTAATAGGGAAACTTGCTTGAGTCAGTAAGGATCAAACCCAATTCAGGTAGGCATCTTGGTATATCTTCCTAGTGTATAGAAAAAACTCATTAGAACCAGACTTCAGTCATGAGACATCTTTCTGTCAGCATTAAAAACACCAGCAAGCTTGTGAAGAGAGCTGCAGGGTTTGACTGGATTGTTGCCATACCTTTTTTTTTTGTTTGTTTTTAACAGACTGATTTTCTTGGGGATGTTTTTCTATTTTATTCTTTCCTCTGAACTTCTTCAAATGCTTTACTGTTGTTTTCCTATGTAGTAATATTTCAGTGTTTGTATGTGGAAGTAAATAGAAATGATTGCAAAACAACATATTACAGGCATCATTCAAAGTGAACACAAATACATTTTTTCTGTTACCTAGAGTTTATAATTCTTTCAGTTGGTGCCAAAAAATCTTGATCTTTCCCAATATTACAAACTCAGTAACTTCTGACCTTCTTAATTTTTTTTCAGTGGCCAGTGAAGAGAGTTGTAAGCTTTTGTTTACCATTTCTGAGTAGGATTCTGTTCTGTATTTTGTGAACAGCTGTAGGTTCCATATGTTCTTGATACTAGAATTCAGATACTTTTACTGTTGCTTGCCAATCATAGGCCTACTAGCTCTTTCTGTTCTGCTCTTATACCTTCATCCACAATTTTGAGAAGGGTTCCTTCATTCTTGTTCCTTACCTTCAAGGTTTTCCATTAAAAAATAACTAGGAAAAGCTTGGTACTCTGTATAATACAAACCATGTAGTGTGGGAACTGATTTCAGTTTGCTGGATTGTAAGATCTGAGCTGTCCTGAGAAATGAAACTAATCATGTTTTGGTTGTAATGAAAAGCTGTGAAAATATATTTAATTTGTCTTTTACCCTGCTTTGCTTTGATACTGCTGTAACAAAACAACCAAATTCTACTACATCATGTTGGAAATATTCCTGCTTATTGCCATCTGTTTAGTTGGTTTTGCCTTTCAAATGTACATTTTTTGTAGACAAAAGCTATATTTGCGTATTCTTGAAACATTAGAATTGTTAAAGCAAGCAAGTTTGTTTTATCTGTGTTTTCTGGAAGAAGATTGTCAGTTCCAATTGTTAAAATTTTTGATATTATAGTGCTAGGAGAGTTGCAAATACTGTCTTTCTTTAGTGTACGAATTGTTAATAATATTTCTCTTATTTTTGAATATAACATATAATGTTTCCAGGTTTTATCAATATTATCTTGTTCTTTATATACAGTATATAGAAATATTAACTGTGTTTTTTAGTTTGTAATGCATAACAGATAATGGGAAACATTTGAAATGAAAACCAAAGCATGGCAAAATTTTTCTGATTACAGATGTTATATAGACTAAAATAAATGGGAAAGTAACATTTTTTCTTTATGATTCTTAATGTCATATTTTTTACATAGTCAAAGTATGAGATATACCAAGAAGAATAAAATAGGATTTCATCTTGCAGAAATTATACAGTGATTTAGGAAGCAAATAGATTGGTGATACAAGCAGAACTCAATTGTGATTGTGTTGATCACATCAGGCCAAATTACGGAGTAATGGAAGCAGGGAGCAGACCTGAATACGGTCTATGATTACCTTGTTGTCCATCACTTGCTTTTTATTTACTCAAACATGAAATCTAATTTCTCTTGTGAGATTGAGACAGATTGAGGTTTTGACAAAACAATGCGTCTTGATAAAATGATCTTTGTCCTAATCAATGTCATATGAAGAATAATGCAGTGGGAAAAGCCAAACATCAAGTATTTCTTAGATAGTTCCAGTGCTATTACAGATTAAACCTAGCTGATTATTAAGTCTCTGTTTTTTTGCTCCTCATGTACACAAGGACCTTTTCTATGCTAATGTTATTTAAGCAATATTTACTGACAAGTACTTCATGTAATTTTGTAACTGAATCATTGTCATGGTTTAAGCATGACAACCCCAGCACAACTGTTCAGACCATAGGAATAAGCTCATCATGTTCCTCTGCTCCATTGCTTCCCAGCATACCAGACTTTTCTCACATGCTCTAGATAAGTATGCAGTACTCTTAGTTATACTACTAGCATTTCATAATAGTGCTTAACTGAACAGGTAATTTTACCTTTTCGAAGGTAAATGTTTTTAACACTTTCAAACATAAGCAATGCTTGCCATAAGTTGATGTTTGTGCTCAGATATTTACAAGACCTTTAAAGCAATTTTTGCAACAGAAAAGGATTTTTATCTTCAGTTGGGTTCCTCTTCTTGTGTAACATTTGTCAGTGGAGTGTCATAACAACAAGGGTGATTCTTTTCAAATTTCATTTCTGAACCATGTAGAAATACATATTAATACAAGGATTAAAATTTAAAAAATCCCACTCCTTTCTCTCCAGGAGGACTTTGCAAAGCAAATGAGTTCTTTGTTTTAGATCTCTCTCTGAATAATATCACATATTAAAAAGGAAAATAAGACCTGAAAATAATTGTTACTGAAATCTTTATACATAAGATAATCTATCTTAAGTTGTAGATTAATCTTTTCTCTGAATAAATAGGTCTTTCTTATTTTCATTGAGAAGCCATCATAGAATATCTGCTTATTAAAATAATATTTTATGTCAAACCTGCAGTATTAGTTTAATAAGGGGAAAACTTGCTTTTCAGAGAAAAGTTCACTTTATTAAAACTGAAATGAAAACTGAAATGAATTTTGAAGATAGATGTAGACAAAAAGGATGTTGTTAGAAAATGTTTTGATCCAAACAACTTTGTCCTCTCTTAACAGAAAAGCTTCAAGTCTCCATGCCTTTAAGAGGAAAAATCAGTCTCTGCTAGGTACAATTAATTATTCTTTTCTATAAGTTGTTACATTTTTAAAGGAAACATCTTTCTATTTCACTTTAGGGTGAAAAATACAACTGAAGCATTTACACATATCAAACAATCCTGACTATCTTTAAAAATGAGCATGTAGGGAAAATAAACTTTATTTAAATTCACTGTATTAGATAACAGTATGAAAGGGAAATTTTATTTTTTTTTTTTTTTGCTTGCTAGTATTTTCAGCAAGGATTTTATCAGGAATTTCAAGTAAATAATAAACTATGAATCAGTGACACTTCCTTTTTATTTATTATTTTCCCTTATTACTGTCTTCTAATCTCTGCTGTGCAGCTAAGGCTTTATCTTCTCCTCTGCTTCATACAGCTAGATTTTACTGTCTGTATTCAGTTGGAAAGCTCAGAGCCAACCTTCATAGTCTATCCCTTTGCTTTCTTCATCTTACATAAAATACGGGCTGTGACAGTGACAAATGTTTGGTGGCTCTGTTCACTGGCCAGAGAATATACTGACATCAGACGCTTCAATGAGTCACGTAGCTGTGATTCTCACTTTTTTGCTGTAGGGAGCAAAGACTTCAAAGGGTTCATAAGAATGGGACCATATGCTCTTGTAGTGCAAATGTTGGCTCTGGCAGTCTCGCATATCATCATGACAATGCTTATTTCTTATACTGGCTCCTGTGATGTTGCTACTACTGAGATGAGGAATAATGGAACAGGCCATTGCAAGACAAAACTCTTTCATGTATGTCTGTGTAGGATGGTGATAAGTAGTAGTCACTTAGGGAAATTGTGAAGAAAAATGGTATTTTTGGAATGCTCCTATTGTTAGCATATACTTGCTTTTTCTGTGAGTCAGTGAGTTAGGAATTTCCTGAGTTGATGGTGGAAGGCCAATTGTGGTGCGTAATAACCTCCTACAGACCTGTATCCATGAATATATTGAGCTTTCAGATCTGCCTTATGATTTTCATATCCTGTGCCATGTTTGTAAATTAGTTAGGTATTGCATGGGAAAGAGTAATGTTTCTTTTTGGTTAAACCAAAGTGGCTGAGTCCTAACCCCAGTTCTACGTGCTTTCTGTGTGACCTTGGCAAATCACTGTGAATATTAGATACAAAATAGAACTTGAACGACTTAGTTGTAGACACCATAGTGTTTGACTTTTTGGCTTCTGGGCATCAGGGTAATCCAGAGCTATGTATGTGTAAACCCCTTCGACTTCTAGGACATGACCATTCTTCCAAACAGTGAAAAAACCAAAAAAACAGTAATGTAAGAGATGGTGATGTTTTTCAAGCTGTCTAGGGAGGTATTTTTCATTTAGAAATACGAATATTTTGGCAGCAGAATATTTTTCGTTTCCAGACTGTACAAATCCAGCTCTATTAAAATTACCACATTCTTGGATTTTCTTTATCATTTGTAATTACACATACTAAAAAATTGAATGTGCCTTAGACACCTGCTTTATGATCACCAGCATGGTACAAAATGTTTGAAGCATGCAATATCCCTTCCAGTGCAGGTATAATATTTATATAGAGCATCCAAGTCAGCTGTAGTTTCTTGACATTGGAGCCCTCTAAAGACTTCAGTTGTCCCCCAAAACATTTATTTCCATGTGTCTTCCACAGCTGGAAGCAATCTTACAAGCTTAATTTTAGTTTAGTGTAAAATGAACAGTCTGTAGAATGAATCTGTTTAATTGAATTTTGCTTTTATTATTGAAAAAGTATGGGGGTCCTTCTATGCAAAAGAAGGCTTCTCCCTCTGCCCTTTCTTTGGTTATATCCAAATTGTCGTCTTCTTTTTTTGCTTCCCCCCCCCCCCCCCCCCTTCTTCTTCTCCCTACCTCCAATCTCTGTACTCCAGTTTTAGCAGCTAAGGAAGTCTTTTTATTGACATGAGTCTGCTCAGACCCACCATGCAGTGTACACCTTTGGGCTCTCTTTCTGTGGCTGTATCAATTACCAGAAAAGAGTTCAGTCACTCCCTCTCCTGGGTCTACAAGATCATTCTCATTAGGTCTTGAGGTGTTTGCATCTAATTCTGGCTTGCTAGCAGCCAGCTAGCTTTGCAACAAAGCAATAAATCATATCAGGAAACTAAAGAGGTTGTGAGGCCTGGGCAGCAATATTTTTAGGTCTATACAGATTCCACAGAGCAGGGCAGGTCTGTCAGGCTTTAGCTACTGCTGGAAGATTTTTCCTAATAGGTTTTTTTTCCTAAAGATGTCTAACAGGGAATGAAACAATGAGAAATGAGTCTTTCATTGACAGGTATCACTCCACAGATAGTAGATTGCTGTTGCTTATGAAATAAATAATTTTTGAGTTTTTTCCTCAGTGACTAGAGTTGGTGGGAATGTCACCACCAAAACTGTGAGTAGAGGAGAGTGAGAAGAAGGAAATATTTGTTTGATATGGATGGTCTGTGAGAATTTCAGTCCTCTTATGAGTAGAGAGAGTTGACTAAATGATTTTCTTTTTATTGTCAGTAAAATGTTCTGAGCTTCTTCCCAGAATAAATGTTGTTATATTCTGTGATTATTTCTTTCCCTTCCCCACTACCCCCCAGCTATTATGATAATAGTTTGCTTTGATTCAGAGTCTTCTACCTACTAAATGAGTACAATGCATTTGATCAAATGTAAGGCAGGAAGGTGGCCCTCAGAGACATTTTTGTGTCAGAAAAGGCTTCCAGGAGTTGTACAATTCTAGGATTCTGGTTGGAAAACCTGGTAAGTAAAAACAGACCAGAAATGTATAATGCTATTTTGATGCAATTAATTTTGTAGTGGTTAACGCTTCAGCCTCAATTCTTGCATTTTAATCCCAGTAGTTTCAGAAAGAAAAGAGGCAACAAATAAAAAATAAAACAACCCCAAACCTAAAACTTGTTCAAAATAACTTTCCATTGGATAGTATTCCCCAGATGAAACTCTTCTGGAATAAATATCAGTAGTTAGCTTGGTAGAATGCCAGCAAGTGAAGGTCTTCTGCCTTAAGTCGTAGTGAGCACTCTATCCAGATAAGGAGTGCTGTTTTAGGGAAGCTGAGAAATTACAAAGTTAGTGTATGTTTGTGCACAAATGAAACCCACATGCACACCACATTAATGGGTCATATTCATTAGAATGTATTACTGGGTTTTTTTTTTTGGAAGAATATTGCAGCCTGGTAATTGGCTGAATTTAAGTATGAATAATGTAACTTTTCCATATCTGCTATCCTATGCTTCCGATACTTATTTAAATCTGTGTGCCCTCTCTTCCTCTTTGACCTGAATTTGATGGAGGCAGATGACAGAAAAGTCTCAAAACACTTGGAGAATTTCCTGTTAGACATCATCCACATCTGCCAGGCTGTACTTCGTAATTGCACAGAAATGTATACATGTTTAACCCTAGAAGACGTTTCCTGAACAATTAATATACTTAATGACTTCTGAGCTACAGGAATATCATATTTGCTCATGTATGGCTCTGCTGGTGACAAAAGGAGCAATTTGCTATTAGTTCCAGAGGATTATTATGTAGATGTCACTATGATACAGCTCCTTTTTAATATTGCTGGTTTATGACAGATGTCTGACTTCACCTTGGAACAAGATTGCAAGCTGACAGAATAAGTCACTTTAGAAAAGTAGGTCACTACTGTTTTATTTCAGGTTTAGAAAGATAAATCTGCTGCCGTTTGGAATAATCTGTATTTCTGCATAAGAAAGTCAAAACCTCATCAACAATCACTTGCACTGGATGTCATTTTTATTAAAATTACTTGAAAAAAGTAAATGTTCCAAACATTGCTCTAGTTTTCTCTTTTCTTAGTAAGCTCTGTCATGCACCGTGGACTCCATCTCATGTTGAACAAATTAATTGCGATTTATGTCTTCAAACTGAAATAATTTACACAAACTTAATAAATCATGAACTGCCACAATAGCAAATAGGCCAGCCCTGTCTGGAACTTCTCCCTGTTGACCCCATTTTAGAGACATTCCTTCTTCATAAGTTAACAATTATAATTAAATCAAGCAATACTGCTGGGAGCCTCTAATGGATAAAGAGACTGAGACTCATCCCCCATCTCTGTTATTAAAAAAAAAAAAAAAAAAAAAAAAAAATTAATGGGAAGGGAGGGTGGGATTAAAAAAAAAAAAATTAAATTTCA
>JBAFWW010075670.1:0-54263 GCA_036873685.1 Agapornis canus | reverse complement strand
TTTTTAATTTTTTTGTCTCCTTTTTATCTCACAATATTTTCCACATCAACAAAGGGTCCAGGTACAATCTCTCTCCACTTCAACTTTTTTTAAAAAAAAAAAAAAAAAAAGAGAAATTTAATGGGAAGGGATGTGCTGATTAAAAAGCAATGCAGTTCATTGCAAGTGCATTTGGAAGAGATATGACCTTGGAGAAGGAAAGAGATTTTATCCTCAGTCATTACTCAGATTTTTCAAAAGTATGGAAAATTTACATAATTGCCAATAAAAATGTAGTATTTATTGCCAATTGCTACAGTGTTTCTGAAAATCGGACATGCTTTTCATTTGAGTCAATAAGCTTTAAGTCCTATGCAGCACATTGTGCTCTATAACCTCAGAAAGTTGTTTTGTATTTTGTGCAAAAGCTTGTTAGAAATGGATATACTTCCACAGAAAGAGAATAATTCAATCACATGCTGAAAGATATTATTGGGTCTTATTTAACTAGTTCTGTTTATGAAAACATTGCTGATGTAGTAGTATTTGAAGGTACATACCCAAAGATACAATACAGTGTTCTGTTTTTCTGCCACTGTCATTTGCTTCCATCGAGCATATAGGGGGGGCTGCAGATTGCAAATGCTTTAGTGAAAATGTGGTGTTTTTTATCAAAGTCTATGAATAATACAACATAACTGGAGCTTAGTTGTTTTAAATTCATAGATTATTAGCAGTAATTAAGTCTAGTGTAAAAGCCAGATATATTCCCTTTCTCTTAATGTATATGATGTATGTATGTAAATGCACACACACGCTCTATTATTTTTTCCCAGGAAACTTTTAAAATGTTTTCTTATCTACAGGATGAGAAGCAGTGGAGAATTCTGAAAAGTGAAGGTGAGAAATCTCAATATTGTATCATTTTTATGTCTTCCCCTTGCAGTTCTCTCTCTTCTTTTCCTTCCCCTCTTCCATTCCACCCACCCCTCAACATAAATCAGTATCTGAATAATTGAACAGCTTCTAATAATAATGTAAGCTTGTGGTGTTGTGTATTTTCAGTTATCTAAAGTGCTAGAGGTACTGCTCAGGATGCAGTTCTTTTTTGACCTTTTTGGTCTATGCATTTGTCAGGCACCCAAACATGTTAAAGCCATGTTGCAAACCATGTATGTTGACCAAGGCAGTGAAATGATTCTCTAATTTGATTATCACCACACATTCACAATCTTTGAGACTGTGGTACAAGATTTTTGTGTTTGTTTGTTTAGGCCATTTATTATTGATTTACTTTAAAACACCAGCTCCCATTGCTAAACTTGTTTTAAAACAATTTTGTGTTCATATATAGAAAACATTGGTGAGAAGCTGTGAAGGAATGGTCAGTAAGGTTTCAAAATTTACTTTTTGCTTTCTCTTTCTTTTTCTCCCCTTCTTAAAGAGCATAATAATGATGCCAGTGTGTGCCAGAGGATAGACCAAATAACTTTCAAATTTATTTAGTGAATTTTTATATTTATTTGGTATCCTTATGCATTTTTTTCAGTAGTGTATTTGAGCTGAGTTGGCTAACAGGGCATCTTCATTATCATCTTGCACATGCTGGTAATGAGTGGATAGTTTGTAATAATGATTTTCAATCTTTGTATTTTGTTTAAAAAAAGTCCTGCTTCACAGCAATGTGTTCTCTTTTCCCCTGCTAGCTGAAATACCAGTCTTTTTTCTGCCTGATATATTTGTTAAATGATGTATTTATTTTGAACCAGCTTCTTTTCTCCTGTAGTTATGAAATGAACTTCAGTAAAGTAAATCGGGATAGAAAAAGAACTTGCAAGACACTGTGGTATACTTGAGAAGAATGTGTTTTCTAAAGTCTGCTGTGTTCAGATGCTGTTGGGTGTAGTTTCTTTGTTTAACAGAGATTTAATGGAAACAAGTCTAGATTACTAGAAGTTAAAGCTTCCTCAGCACTTATTCCAAAACTAAAACCTCTATAGTTTCAGGTAATTTCTAAGGACCAGTCTGTCTGTCTCTTTGTCCTTGGAATCCCTCCATCTGTGCTAATCATCATGTAGTCTTCAAGTACCACAAGCAAGTGGATCTGGATTAAGTGCAGAGCTAAATTTGACTAAGCATCATAGGATGAATCCTTTAAGATTTTTATCTCCTGAGATGGTAATTTGGATCTCCATTGTCTGTCCCTAAGCAGTTTCACTATCAGCATTATTTAAATTGGAAACATACAGTAATTGAAGGCTATAAAAACACAATGCTGTCTTTTCAGTTGCTTAGGGATTAAGATTTCACCTAGAGAAAATCTCCTCAAAGAAGCTGCAGTCAGATTGGATTTGTGTTGGAAAATGCACACGCACAAGGGAAAATGATTATTTCATGAGAGAGGATAAGAAGGAGGAGAAAAGGCTATGATCTAGGCTGCTGATGAGGATGAGTTTTCACTATAAGATAATGGAAGTTTTCTTGTTGTTTTTAACTTTTTGAAAGTCTTTTAGAGTACAGAAATACATATTTTAAAATGTCAGCTATTCAACAGTACTCTGATTTTGCTTCATAAGAAAGGGTGACTTGCATCTTCTACTATATTTTTCAGTTTCCATTTCTGCCATAGCTTATCTAGCAGATGCAAGGGGCAAAAAAAAAAAAAAAAGCTTAAATTTGACAGGGGAAATATAGGAACAACAGTTAGTGACTTGTGTTATCTATTTCTAGAACAGTTCATAAGAAAACTTACCTGTAAGCTCTAAACAGCTGCATAAAATCTGGTTTTGTTGGTTGACTTTCCTTCAGTTTGAGGGTTTCTTTCAGAAAAAAACGGGTGTCCAGGAGTTATACTATCATTTCAAGTATTTTTCATATGTTCCTTTAGGGAAAAGAAAAGTAATTCATTGAAAGAAATTGCCCAATCTGTCCAAAAAAACTAATGAAGAAAAATGCTTTACAATTATGATGTTATTATACAATGCGTCTAGTCCAGTAGAGGGAGTTAGAATGCTATTGTACTTTCTCTGTGTTTGTCCTAGAGGTAGTTGCTTATCTAATGTAACTATATTTAGTTTCAGGACTCTGATTTTATTTTTTTTAATAGGAATTGTGTTTTAGAACAACTAGACAGCCAGAGTTAGTTTTATTTTACCTTTTCTATCTTTTTTGTACCCTTTAGTGTTAATTTTTCCCTTTAAGTAACTCTTTATATTGTGAATGTTATGAAACAAAAGCTATAAGGATTAGTAGCCTACAGAACTGATACCTAATCTCTGTTCCTTATTCATGGGTACATAATTACAGTATATTTGTAGAAGAAAATGCATGGTGTAGAACAGCTCTGAAACAAATGTTAAGTCAGTGATGAAAATCAGATATGGTTGATATGTTGTATCAGAAATTCGAGACTAATATATGCTTTTTCCTGTGCTCAGGTGTGGTTTGTTGGGTTTTCTTTCTGTTTTTTGTTTGGTTTTAAGTCTTGGCAAAGTATCTGCTTATATAAATTGGTTTACTGTTTTCTATATCCTTTACAAAAGGACTTGGATCTAGTCTTTAGTCTAAACAGTGCTAAAGAGTGATGTTTTCAATAATTTCTGCCTACTCCCCCCAGGAATATTTTACTGCTATAGGCTGTTCTGCCTTGGGATAGGAGCAAGACAATGCATACTCTTCTTAAATCTGCAAAATCCTTTTGAATGATGTGTTGATGAAAAGTATTTTAATTCTAACTAAAATTTTCACGAAAACATACTTCTGCATCTTTACTATCAAAATGAGCCAGGAATATTTTTGATAACGTTGTGGAGGGTACCACTCACAGAATAGATGCTGTTGGAAGCGACCTCTAGAGGTCATCTAATACAGCCCTTCCACTCAGGCAGGGTCACCTAGACCAGGCCGTCCATTGCCCAGGACTATGTTCGGGTGGCTTTTGAATATTTCCAGGGATGGAGACTCCACAGCATCTCTGGGAAAAACCTGTGCCTGTGCTTAGTCTCCCTCACAGTAAAAAAAGTATTTCTTGTTGTTAAGATTGTCTGTTGTGTTTCAACTTATACCCATTGCTCTGGTCCTGTAACTGGACACCGCTCTTGTGGACTTTTTTTTTTCTTATTTATTTTTTGTTGGTTTATTTAATTATTTATTGATTTTTTAAATTAAGATTTACCTGAAACAGCTCTAGAGTCTCAGATGGGCTGACGAGGGGGAATCTTCTCAGACATCTGAGGAAAGAGAAACTGGTTTAGAAAAGCCATTGACAGTGCTTGGAAAAGGGATTGTCTTTGTGCTATGTATCCTATTTCCTGGTTTTGTCAAAATTTTACATCAGTTTTGTCAAAGTTTGTGGGTGATGATGGTTCCAGCGGCAAGTGGAGTCTTTTGAGAACCTGGAAGGGAAGATTTCTAAAGATTTTTTTGTTTTTTTTTGTTGCCCTAAATCTTATATCAAGCAGATGTTACAAACACATCTTCTTCACACAATCAGTGGTGTGTGCATCACTGTAGTGATGCCCAGATTAAGTGGGATCTTCTCTGGTTGCTTTGGATCTAAATCTATATATGTTTGACATCTACATGTGTATATTTTTTTCATTTGTGAAAGCTTTGTAAGTTAAAGTCCTTTATTAATTAGGACTTTGAGTTTATGTGAGAGGAGATATGAAGGTGGGAAAAATGGGAATAGTAACAGACAGGAGATAGTAAGAGGGAATTAATTTTTCATCTTGGCTAGAACTGACCACAGAAAAAACCTAAATATTTGTAGCCAAGGAGTGTGAAAAACTCTCAAGGTAAAGATTAGATCTGCTCTTTCTAAAAAAACAAATGACAAATGACAAAGTACATCTACTTATATTTGTAATAATGCAGTTTTATAATAGTGATTAGATAATAAAGACAGAATTTTTGCTGAAGTAGTGCTCCTGTTTCATAGAGTTGTATTTTTGTTAACATTACTACCTGACAATGCTATGAGATCTTCATTTCCTTGTAACCCAGTCTCTAATTTTATTAGAATGAGGTTGGCAACTAATTAGCTTCTTAAAGTCAGTGCTCTTTTCTTTCAGCTTAGTTTAAAAAATTATGCAGCCTGTACATGTTGCATGTGGCATTTTGTGTGTTCATTTTCTTAAAAAAGAAAAAAAAATCATTTGTAGAACATAGAAAATTTCTTTAAAAACTTTAAAAATATAGTATACTTAGGTATTTCTTCTGGTTCCATAATGTTTCTTGATTTCTAGGGCATGTCAAAAGGTCAGCATTAGTCACAGAAAGTGAAATAAGAGCAGGCTGACTCAAATGAGCAGGACTCAGGAGCATGAGGGGAAAATACCAATACAGGAAAAAATTCACAGTTGTCAGGAAAGAGGAAGAATAAGAACAGGCAGCAAAGCATGATGCTCAGGCACCAACAGCAAGAGGAAAACAGTAGATGAAAATCTTCACAGAAGCTGGCACTGTATGGCTGGGAATAAGAAAGATAGGGAGGTAAGTCTGTGAGGTGTATGGTCATGAAGGAGAAAAAGCCTGAAGGCTCAAAAAGTAATCACTGAAGCATAAGGTCCCCCAGTGAGCTTGGAGTTAAGTGTAGGCCTCCTGGGTTTACTATGCTTTTACTTTCAAAAGATTGTTCATTTAATGTCTGAAACTGTCAATTTTTTTTAAGTGATTAAAATAGAGAATGTATAAAACAGATGTAAAGGGATGAATAAAAGGTAATCTGTTCTACTGTAAGGCTTCATGCACTAGATATTCTTCCATGGTAACATCTAATGACTCAATGATTTAAACAACTGTAAGTCTGGAACTGTAGGTGATGAGGTCACGCTGATAAAAATTAAGCTTTGCATGATGGCTTTTAAGAGAACGGTGCAATGGAATGAATTTTTGAAACATTAAAGAAAAGAACTTCAGAAATCTAGTGCTTGTTGAAGAAGCATAAAAACCTGATACTAGAAATCTTTCTCCTTTTGTTTAGCAAACAAAAACACACAGGATTTTAATGAACTTTTCCTCCCCTTAAAGCAGTAGAAGACTTGTACTTTATTTTTTTCTTTCTATTTCTTCCTTTATTGTCTCAGTTGATGATTTTTTAGAGATAATCCTGCATAATCAAGATTAAGCACATTTTAAAAGTAGAGATTTTTCCCTCTAGAAGAGGCTTGTACACTGGTAGAGGGGGCAGCTTGCTTCTACAAATGTAAACCTCCCTGTCATTTAAAGGTTGTTCTGCAGCAATTCATATTAGGACACTTTAAGCTTTAAAGGTGTGGCAAATTAATATGACACTGATAATCTGTCAAGTTCAGTTCTTAAAATGCAAGTTTCTTGGTGTTTTGCTGTGATGTTATTACAATGGCAGGTATTTTATGATGGAAAGTTTGATGTTGAGGGTCTTGCAAAGACTACAGGTGGGCATGAAAGTAGTCTTTAATTTGCTGTTTTTCAAAGTACACTTGTTATCTAGGAAATTGGCAGTGATGTTAAGGTAAAACCTTAAAAGTCAGGGTTAGCTGTCTTTTATTCCACTACTTCCATTTCAGGGCTATTGAGTAAGTGCAGATAAAATGAGCTTAATTTATAGCGTACCCAGACAGCATTCTACTGACTCATTTGTACTGGGAATCTAAGCTGTGAGGCATACTTGTTCTCCCTTTGCAGAAGTATGATGCTGGACCTGAAAGTAGGAGGCCAGGTTTGCGATAGGTTGTTCTTAGTATGTACAGAGAAATTGGCTCGAGCTGAAGCTGCAGAATAAAAGGCAACAAGTACAGAATGCATTTTGTGTCTTTGTGGGACACCTTTCAAGTTTTCATTTTGCAGGGAAGTTGTGAAAGTGAGGGATCAATCTTGCCTTAATCTGCATTCCTTATTTTAGGGGTACTACTAAGAACAACTTTTACCCTGCTGTTATGCTATGTTTCCACACACTTCTATCCATTTGGGGATTTTCTGCTGATTAATGTCTGTTCTGATTCAAAATAAAGTTATCCAGAACTGGGACCTTTGTACTCTGCTCTAAGTTTTCATTTATATCCTCTCTCTATGAGCTCAGAAAAAGCAATGAAAATAAGGAGACATTACGTAGTACATAAAAATGCAATGACATAAAGCAATGCAACATTGTTTTGTGAACTGTGGACTGAGTACAGAAGAACATTGGATAGTGTACTCACTGGAACTGTGCAGTATTGACAAATGAATCCTAAACCAGTAGAAACATGGCTATCAATTCTTCACACCATGATTGCTTGTGTCAAAAGCTGTTAACAATTATGGAGTATGTCAAAAAGCAGCATTTCCCAGATCAAAAGCAATGAGTCATTGTCTGACCTTTGTTTAGCCTGAATTCAAGAACTTGCTAGATTTCAAATGATGGAAAACTGGTGATGAAGACTGCTTTCCAACTATTTATGGAAAAATGGCAGTATGAATTAATTTAGAAAAGCATTTGAATATTGAAAATCTTTGTTTTACAAAACTTCTTAAAATACTATTTATTAAAAAAGTTGAAATTTTGGATAAATGGTGATATATTAATAAAAAAAGGAAAGAAGGAACTAAAGTTTCAGAATAGTTAGGGGACACCAGACAAAGAATGTGTGTTGTTAGAGTTCTGTATCAAAATATATTGGCACAAAATCTTATTATGCTTATTCAAGCAGTTGAATGACAGACTGTAACCAAGCAATTTATTGCATTTATTGTACAAGAGAGAAAGAATTGACTTTTCTTTCTGCGATAGACTATTTTAGACTGAAGAATAAGCATTTATGTTTCCCTGTATACATAATATCACACAAATAAAAATTGCGGTATTTCTTTATGTACAAAATTAGCCTGAACAGAAAAATTACATTAAAATATGCTGCAATTCAAACTGTCAATTCTATATTCCATAGCCTTATTGTTCTTTGAGGAAATTTTGTAGCTAAAGAGATGTAATTCATCTCCAGCCTTTTCCTTTTGTGAGGAATATTTTGTGTTGACAGACTGACTTTTATAAGACTTGAGTTTGTTTATGTTACAGGTGGCTTTGATCTGGATGAACATTTCCATCATGACTTCAAATTTTAGAAGATGAATTATCTAATAATACTCACTTTCCAGAGTCAAAAGGTTACTGTAGTTGCTCTGCTTGCAAGAAAAAAATTTACCATATAAGAAAAAGCTGGAGACAAAGAGAAGATGTTTCCATTTTTTTTTCTGACCATTTTTGTTGCATTGAGAATTTTTTTCCCCTGGTTGTTTTGCTATGGTATTGTTATTATTATTAAATAACTCTATACCTTCTCCTTTCACCCATGCCTAAACTAGTGTGTGTTTTGGATACATTCTGTAAATATATGACCTTGTTAAATTACAACATCTCATTCAGATTCATCAATAATAGATATATTTGGGTCTAAAACATCACAGGACTGGATTCTAACTGCCGGTGAGGCTGAGTAGGAACTTTGTGGGATGCAATATAGAGGGGTAGCACATATCTACATTCACAGCAAAGTTTTGGAAGTTCAGCTGAATAAACATATGGCAATTTTTTGGACTTGGGTGTTACATATATAAAAAGCAATGTTAACACTTACAGTTCCACCAGCTTCTGCATAGATTCTAGCATTCTTCCTTTTTCAAAAAGTGTACACAGTTCTGCTTTTTCTCATTTTAATTCACCCTTTCTGTTTTTTATGTGCTTTCCCATTCCTTGGAGATGTAGTGCAGATATACTGCATAAACAAGGACAAGAAAAGCAATTGATAGAAATCCTTCTTTTTCATTCAGTTATATTTATTCCTCATACATGGAAAGAGGATAGAGAGAATTTTGAAAGAAAACATTTTTACTTGGAGGTGTCACATTTTGAATGAAAGACTCCGTAACTTGTTTCCCAGTGCTTTGCTGCTGATACTCGTAGAAGTGTTTCCATACATGAAGACCCTGTCTTATAGGCATCCCAAACCATGCAACGTGTTGCTTGGTGCTCTGTAAAGTGATAGTCATTAGAGACTACATTTTCACCTTTGTCTTCAGAAGTTTCTGTTGTCTGTAGAAGTCTTTTGTTGCATGTGGGATGACTAGGTGAGTGAATGTGACATAAACTGAGTGTAAAAGACACTTCTCTCCCTACTGACCAATGTTTTATTTATATAGGCTTGAGCATTTTGTTTTTAGTTCTTTATTTACTTTAACTTGGGGAGAGTATTGAAGAGGCCTGCCACATAAAAAAAAAATCGAATTGTCTTAACAATAACAAATCAGAAACTGTGCTTCAATTTCATTCTCAAAGTCAAGGTGATATCTATGAGAAAAATAGCCTGGGACAAGGATAAAGCAGAGGGAGAAGAAGCCTTGGATCCACTAGGTCAGGAAATCAGGCTCATTTGACCTCAGTGGTGTTATTCATTAGGATTAGTTTTCAACAGGTAGTTTGTATGTCTGAGTAAGGATCTTTTTTTAAGAAGCCTTCCAGAGATTCAACCTTTGCTTTGGAGGCTCAGGCGAATCTGTCAGGATCTTGGTCTTATTCACACTTTCAGTTAGGTGTGCCCTGATCTAGCCATCACCCACCAGCTTTCCCCATCGATTCCCTTAAAAAAATGGTGGTGGCTGTTACCTGTAACTTTTCTTTTAACTGCTTACACAACTGACAATTTTTTCCCCCTAAAAAGAGACTTGTTTGCAAATCTGTCTTTCTACGGACTAATAAAACCTCTCAAATCCTCTAAAGAGGATGCTTCTCTGTGAGTTTGTGGAAAACAATAACCTGAGGATTCAGAAGTGAATTTCATTAAACTCTATAAACTTCAAGCTATTTTGTCTTTTAGGTATTTTATTTTCTGTTCTTTTTCTGTCTGTCATCATAGCAAGACTGAAGCTGGCAGCTAAGCTTTGTTGGTCTCAAAGGACATATCCACTTCCTGTACCTCTCCCTACCCCTCCCCTTTACAGTGTATGAAAATTTTAATAATAAAGCATTAGAGATTAAAAAGGGAATCTAATTTATCTTTCTATAGATCATAGGCATGTCATCCAGGTACCCCTGTCTGGAGTCTTGTGTATCATTAAAAGGTAAGCTGCCAGTGAGGAACAGTTTTTGAGTACTCCTAGACATCTGCAGAGGTACTGGACGACACACAGAAACTTGGCCACTGACTTAACCTTCTCTTTATACTGGTCAGCAGAAGTTGCTAGTTACTGAGGTGTGGCAAGAGAATAAACTTCTTTTCCAGGAAACAAACAATGCATTTTGGGTATTTAAAATCCATATGAATGACTACTTTGATATCTCTATTGCCTGTTGTAACTCCATGGCATGGGAAAAAGGGACTGAATGTGCTTTTTATCTTCTTTTATGCAATGTTTGCCTGATACTGAACTCATAAGGTGGTCCTCATCCCAAATGTCCAGCCCACAGTTTACAGGCATTTTAAAATTGGAACCCATAAATAACATAATGACTATCCAGAATAGAAATGTCAGTTCAGGTAAATTTCAGTTATTGTAATTCCAAGAGTAGTATTAAGGCTAGTGGCAATATAGCAAACAGTCAGAAAGCTCAGAATAAAATTCTGGAGGACTAACAGAAATGTGTTCAAACTATAGCTGGAAGTTTAGTGTGAAGTCATGAGATTTATCAATTATTAATACAGAGTATAATCAATGAAAAGTTCATGAGGAAACAATAAGCTCTTTTTTTTTCCAGCTGGAAATTCCTTGAGGTGAACTTCTGGTGAGTCTCTAAAGATTATTGATGTGTGGAATGAAGAATGTGCTCTTAACACTGAGAGGTACTCTTGGGACCAGAAAAAATGGCTTGGAAAGGCCTTTGCTGTAAGTGCTGTTTCTGATCTAGTGTGTGCTTCTGCTAGATCCAGGAGGACATGGAGTACTGGTGATCACAGAAGTTTAAGTAAACCACATTTTACTATCTCTGTCACTCTGCTTACCTGATTTTCTTTTTTCTACATCTCTATTTCCTACCTCTCCATGAAATCCCAAACAGACAGAATTCAAAATGAGTGCTAAAACTGTGAAAACAAATACAGACAGGAGATGTATATCTTATGTATAGTAATAACTTTTCAAGGCATTTTTTTCCTCATTCAGAAAATAAATATTTTCCAAATATACATGGTTCAGAAAAGAAACTTAACGGGAGGAACAATAGTTCAACTAATAGCATGAGTGAAAATGACTAATACAAGTATATGAAATCAGCTTTAAGGTGGGTTACGGAAAAGGCAGAGAACATTATTACTTGAACTGAGTTTTATTTTCAAAGGTGCCTGAAGGAGCTGGTTAATGAGTTGGTTTTTTGTCCACTCTCTTTGAAGACAACAACAGAAAATAGTATAAGTTCTTCCAACAAAATTACTATTTTATTCTTCCTTCCTTTCTTTTGGGCTTTCAACTTCTGTATATATGTTTTGTATAAATATGAAAAAGGGTTTATGTTTATTAAATTTATAAGTCTATGAATTTACAGTCTTCCTGCTCTTCTGCTTCTGAAAACCAACAGATTTTTGTTATACTTAATATTTTTAGGGATTTTCAGTGAAATTCCAACAGTAGAATAAACCCAGTACTCAGCAGATAAGCTTTTCTTGAGAACAGATTTCCACATTGTCAGTGTGGATTGGAAGACCTTGCTTTACCGAGTCTAGTCTTTCTGAAAGTAATTTCACAAAGCAAATTCCACTTCTATTTATCAGTTCCTAGGGCATGCACCATCAAAATGCATGGAAAAGCTAAGGTCTCCTGACATATGCCTGGTTATATAAAAACTACTGCAGAGACTAGAAAATGAAAGCAGCAGTATTAGTCAAACTGTGAAACAAAGGATCATTAGGGAAATAATTTACAGAAATGGGCATCTCTAGTATATTACCCACAAATTGCTGCCAGACACTCAACAGCTCTCTGTGAAAAGAAGGCAAATCACTCACTTGGATTTTTAGGAACAATTTGTCTTTAGTACTTTAACAAAATTAGGCAAACCAAAAACGTTGTGCTGCTTAAGATGAAAGACATGAAAAATACCCAGTCTTTTTATCCTCGTTTCTTACATTAGATTTTTTTTTTTCCATGTGCAAATAGTTTTGCAAAATGTTCAGTTTATGGGACAATCTGTCTACATTTTCACCCAATGCTATTTCCACTGCCTGCAAAAATGAATCTTGCATAGTTCTGGTAGCTAGAACTCCTGCTGTGAGGGAAAAAAATGTTTAAATAGATACAAGGTCCATTTAATTTCTGAATATGGTTAGTCTTTCCTATTTGGCCTGCCTCTCAAACTGCAGTAACTCCTTTTAAGTTGTGGACAAAAAATTTAGGTATGGCTTATGCCTTGCTGAAATGATATGAAGAAAACATGGTTCAGCTTAAAGTAACTGAAATAAGTATAATGTGTTGGATGCTGAGTAAAAACCCACTTGAGCCTGCTGTCTGATTTTTAATATGTAGTTGAAAATGTTTCTTTTCTTTTCTTTTTTTTTTTTTTTTTCTTAATTTTTTTCTTTGTTTTTTTTTTTTTTTTTTAACAGAGCAATAGGAATTATATTTTGAATATTTTTTAAATAAACTCTCTAGTCAGGGAAATTCACAGGAATAGCTTCGATATTCACAAATCTAGGAGATAGAAATAGAGGAAACCACACAATTTTGTACCAAGTTTTGCATGTAAACAGAAAAAACCTGTCAATGTGTTCTGGAATCTTGATTCATACTGCAAGTGTCTAGCAATGGTGGTTTTCAGCTAGGGTAGATAATGCCCACTCAGATAACTTTTACCAGCTGGTGTTCATGGACCTTTTAGGAATTTTTTTCTGGATCCATAGATTGTAAGCCTTTTGCACTGCACCAAATACATAGCTGAAGAAGGTCCATACATAGCAAAAGCAGAGGAAAGAATTTCTGAGAGTTCATAGTCTGTGGGAGTTTTGTAAAGTATCAGGTGTGTCAGAGATCATTAGAGTTTCTCAAGATTTTCTCAGAAAAATGCATATGTGAGCATCATGAAGTGTGTACTCAATGAATTCTGCCTTTCTGGTGTATGCAGATGTTCTGCGCCCAAATCTTGCTAATCTTCAATGAATTTTTTATCACAGACTTGTTTGACTTGCTCCAAATAAACATGCTGGTTGGACTGTGTGTACTAGAACACATATGTATGAGTGCTTGAATCAGCATGTTAATTCTATGGTTGATGTGCTTGAAAAGAAGTATGTAAAGAAGAGCTGAAAAAATTAAGTAAATTTAATATTTAACCACTGAGTGGCACAATAGGAATAGTTTCATACTTTGCAGCTGCCCTTCAATATTTTTTTGAATAATTAACTAAATAAAGTATCCCAACAACTTCAGGTGGACTGAGTATGGCACATCCACTTTGTTTTGAAATGGTTAAAAAATACAAAAGATACCACTTCCCAAAACAGGGATATATATATGGAGTGTTTTTTGTCATCAACCTAAGCTGACCAAATTCCATCACATCTGAAAACCTGGGAACAGTTTATTTACCTGTTGTTTTCAGTACAGACATCTAGTAGCTGTTTGATGTGAATCTTGTCAAAGAAAGGTATGAGAGTAGACAAAGCCTCTTAACCTCTTGTTTGTTTTCTCCAGATAATACTCCACAACTTCTTGGAGTCTTATTTACATTTAGTCTGTCCAGGCTAAAGCCTTAGGGGAATTAACTTTGCAATCTAGTTGGGTTTCCAAAAGTTAGGAAGAATAGGATGAATATGCTGTCTGTTTTTCCTGGAAAACCAAGGATTATTGTTGTACTTCATGAAATATATCTCCGTACTTTTAAAAGCTATTACAGCTTAGTATGTGTTTAATGGCCCCAGACACATTTGTGATTTTTCACCGTCCATTTAAATCAGTTCAGGATCAGGCATGCTCTGGATGAATGTCAGCTGTATTTTTGTACTTACATAGAATGAAGGTTAAGCAGTCTGCATCTTTTCTGTGGTCACTTTTGGCAATATTTTCCTTTGTACAATTTTTAAAATGACCATTGGCAATGTTTAGAATTGGGGGTTGTGAAAATATTTACTTGATCCCGTGTGATTTCCTCCAGCCCTGTTTTGATCTTTCCTGTTTATGAGGTTTTATATGGAGTCTTGATGTTTCTGTCTATTCATACAAATTTCTGATAATTTGTATGAATATTTTTTGTAGTCTGTTTTTCTGCAGCTTTTGTTATGTAATTATTACATTCTGTCTTGTGCTTGTGATATAGTGAGGTTTTCCTCACATTTCATAGTTTTGGTTTATTTCCTCAGATCACCTCACGCTTTACCTTCCATGTGACAGTTTGTGTTTGTGGTTTTTTTATCTCCAGATCCCAGATGTAAGGTTATGCATATACGTATCAGTATGTTTATCAAGAACATTGAAAATATCTTAATTTTGAAAAATGGTTGTTCTATTGATGTCAGTACATCTTTACTTCATTGTAAGGTAAAGTAGAATAGTATGTATATATTTTTGTAGTGTTGAGGTAGAATATTCTGTTTGTTCATTGTCTCCATCTGTGACAGTTCTAATAATTGCAAAATAAAGTGTTTGGAAGGAGTACCTGATCTTAGTTGCTTCTGGTGATGATTTCTAACTATGATTGAACACTTAAATATGTAGCAGGCTAGCTATATGACTCTTTTCTTCAAAATCTTGGACAATATACTTCCAAATGTCTATTTCTGAATGACAGGCACTGCTTCAATGGGTATTTAAGGATTTCATATAACTGCTTCATCATCCCTATCATGAGTGGATGTTGTAAACTGCAATTAGGTTGCTTTTACAACATTTGAATAGGTAGTATAACACATACTGTTTTATTTTTGAAGATTGAGGACACAGGCAACACAGGCAAAACACAGTCTCTCTCCAGAGAAAAGTACCTCTGACTACATATCTGTCATATTGTATGTTACTTTCTGGATATAATGGACCTTCAGGAAACACTACCAGACAGAAAAATTTCAAAGAATATTATTTTTTCTAGCAACAGTAAGAAGCTCCTAGGAGAGACTTTCATATTTAAAGCCTTGAAAATTATTTGGTAATGAACTTACCAGCTGTAAATTTAAATGAGTGAATTGCTTTGCACCAATAAATTCATACTTTCTTTCTTTGCATTCTTTTTTATTTTCCTTTTTCTAAAATAAAGCATAATTATTAATTTGTTAAAAATAATCACAGTCAGTGAGCCCTAACAAGAAGGAAGAAATGTGTTTGATTTCTCCTTGACTATATTTAAAACAGTGCAGTAAAATTCACAGCAAGGTTATCTACAGATCCACATACTTTTTCACAGTATTGAGGAGGAATGTCAATGTTTTAAAACTACTTGATTTAGCATACACTCCATCTCTACCTGTTTAAAATGCAAGCATAAGCTTTTCTTCCAGTCTGCATTTGTTGGGTTAATTTTCTGGACTTTCAATATTATAGCAGGGTTGTTTAGGAAATATTCTCCAATATTTGAAAGAGTGTGACTGTCATCGGAGCAAAATGTGGTATGAACAGTACTGAGATGTTCCCATGTCTGCATCTTGGTGTTAATTTAAATTAGATATTCATGCATTTGTGAAGCAGTAGTTAAATTTTGTTTCCTGCTAAACTTGGTTTCCTATTTACCCCTGAATACTCTGTGGGCTGAATATGTTTTCAGTGCTTCTTGATGTTGTACTTTTCTGGGACTAGTTATTTAAAGAAATATAAAAGATAGAATAATCCCACAATGAGCCTTTTCCCTTTAATTTTGCTGGCTAGCAGGGAAAATGAAATCTGAACTAATGGTACAAATACTGCTGGTGCTCAGTGTTTGTAAATGGCGATTTATTCTTTTGCAAGGCTTATGTACATTCCAGCAGTGGTAGATCTGCATGCAGTTTTTGGGAAATATGTTAAAAATAGAAAAGTACATTTAATAGTTCATTGATTGCTTAAAATAGGGAAGCATATTACATCTTCTGCTGATGAATGTGGGTAGCACATAAAATGTCAGTTATCCAGACCATTTCACAGTCAAGCTGAACTTACTTTTCCTGAACTAATTTTTTGAGAGGGGCACATCTATTTTACTATTCTGTATTTTGTTGCTTGGAGAGTACAAAATAAAATACCCGCAGTTGTTTCAGCTCTTTTGCATGTAATACAGATAATAGAAGCCTATTGACAAAAATGTCTACACCGAGTTTTAGCTACTAAGTAATTTTTCTCAATTATTTTCTTGGCAAGATAAGTATGTTTTTGTATGCAAAACCTGGTGTTGTATTAAATTATCTCTGCAGATACAGTACATCAATAAGATTTTAATTAAGAAGTTCTCCGGTTATCACTTCAGTGATCTGTTTTGGAATAGGGTTGTAACTGCTAGGTAATGAAGACTCTTCGTGATACTTCAACTCTAATTTAAAGTCAGCTTTCCTCTGCCATTCTTTGGCCTTCTCCTTTTCCAAAAGTTACTACCAGAAAGCTTATGACAAGTCTTTTTGATGAAGTTATTTTGACTTGTCAGTTCTGGTAATGATAAAGTCTTGGAGATTAGATTATAGCAACAGCAATACAAATTGATGAACTGATATTTCTCATGGAGAAAAAAATTCATCAGTTTATTAAATAATGCAAACATTATCATAATACTCAGATTTCTCTTATTTTGTAAATAAGTGCAAGGCATATTTTTGCTATATTTATATTTACATATCACAGAATCACAGAATCCTAAGGGTTGGAAGGGACCTTGAAAGATCATCTAGTCCAACCCTGCTGCAAGAGCATAAATAATAATTTAAATATACTTTTACAATATTTCTTAAATCACAAAACAAATATAGGTGAACAATATCAGGTTAAAATTTCAGTAGCTTCTATAATTTTTTTTCGAATCAGTACAGTCATATACAAAGAGTATTATAAATAATTTACAATAAAAATAAAAGCATTCCTTCTTTTGGTAAAGAGTACTTACGTGCTTTGGAAATACTAAGTATCAGTGGATAAAAATGAAGGCCATCTTTTTCTCAAGACACCTTGAAAAGTGATCTGAGAGCCCCAAACCAGCAGAGTCAATAGTGTTAAAATTGCCAAGCACATGAATTGCATATCTATTTTGAATCTCCATTTATTTATACCACAAAGGTGATCTGCAGTGCTCTTATAAATCCTGTTATCAGAGCTACTAATAATATATCACACTGATGGGGTTGCAGCTTAAATGCTTGAATTTCTACTTCAAGTTGTGACTTCATTCAGAATAAGTTATAACCCAACTAATCGCCTCTTCTCATTGACATCATTTTTCAAACTCAGACTGAAAATGCTCATCTTCTTGTAACTGAACTAATGCTTGGATAGGTTAAAAAAAAAAATAAAGAGAAAGAAAGAAAGAGAAAAGAGCTCTCAGTAAATATCAGCTCTGACGATGAATTTTTATGCTGCCGAAAGACGTTGAATCCAGACAGACATTTTTAAAAATCAGCTTCAGTACTGCTTTATCCATCATCTGCCTTCTGAACCTAATTTGCTTCTTGTTGCCAACAGCAGTGCTTTTATGTTTTTTTAGACACTGTTCCCAGAAGAGCTCTATCCTCTGAAGCCCTTTTTAACATATAAAGTTTACAAGGCAGGACAGATTGTTGCAAGGAGTTTATCAACTGCTGTAATTTTTCTGTAATTGTGCAGTTCCTCGGTATCCGATCAATGTAGCAGTTATTCAGTCAACACAACACAGAGTTGTGGATCTGGGTACCTGGCTGTGTTGGCTTATGAGTGTGTGAGCCCCAGAACAATAAAACAAAACTATATCTGGCTAATAAAGTATATAAAATTGGTATCAAAAGAGATGGACCTACATCCGGTTACCTTGTGTAAATTCTCACAACTTTATGCAAACTCTTTTTCTTCTTATTTCTATTGTACTCCAAATATTTGTGGAGGATTAGGGACTTTCCTGGACTACCATGCGTAGCTTGAATTTTGGCCATTGCTGAGGAGCTTCTAAAATATAGTACTGTTGTGGATTTTATGTCAATAAACTGGCATTAGGTTACTCATGACGCACTTAGGATTACTGTGGGTTTTTTAGACCTTTTGACCTTTACCTGTGATTTACTAGTTACTTCTACTGTGTGTTTAATTTCCTAAGAAAAAAAGTAATTTCCTGTCCAAAAGGACTTTTGATCTAAGTACAGAGTATTTTCTTTATGAAGCATGTCTTGAGATAATATTACTCTACAAAAATTTTCACCTCTGATTGAAAAGTCTTTAAAGTAACTGCAGTATTGCAGTGATGGCTCATTATTTCTTGTATGAGAAAAAGAAAACAAACTATTTCTTTATAATTTTTGGATTTTTATAGTAATCACCAGTGGCAGGGGCACAACTATTTGTTTTTTTTACAGCAGTATGTTACAAGATGGAAGAGTTTCTTAATTTCTTTTTTCGCATTTGAGTTACTGCCTGATGTTGCTGTACCTCAGAATAAATGTTTATGTTACTAATGGAAACACTAACAAAAGGGCACTCCATTCCCCTGACTCAAGTTATCTATACTAGTCTCTTAAAATTATCCCTGATTATGTATCTTAATGCTTAGTAAGAAATTTATATATCTTGTTCTAATTAACATTGATCTTGTTCCTGATATATTGAGTTCTCTGTGGATCTCATAGTCTCTTGAGCTCTGTCCAGGGAATTTGAGTTGTGCATATTCTGGTTAAATATATAATCAGACCCTTACAAATATATTTTCTCCTAAATCCCTTGCTACAAACTGGAGTGTAGTCGTGACCTAACGAAGATAATATGAAAAAGATGTATTGTGAAAGAGACTGATAAGATTTTCTGATTTTTATTCTGTGAGATCCCATGATCTAAGAATGAGCTTCACTTGATAAGCTTTATGGGTGCTGGTGCTAGGATTTGGGATGTTGAAAGGTTATACATCAACATAAGTAGGACATAAATATTTTTATGAAGTGGGTTTCTATTATTTACATTAGGTGCCAAAGAATGCTCAGAATTAGTGCATGGAACTTTTTTTTTCATTATGTGTCTTCTGATTAATTGTAGAAAACCAATGTTTATTTTCAGTCATGTAAGTACAAGTATACTGCAGGTTATGCAGGAGTAGAAGGAATTACAGTGATCTAACCACACCTCTAAGCCATTTTATATCACTTCACTAGTGAGTTGTCCATGTCGCCACTACAAATTCTCATTTCTGCGGGGAAAAGTTAGCACAACAGAAAACAGGTTAAGGCAACTAAAAATGCTGAACATTGCTAGTGAATTTTAAGTTGTGCATTGCTTGTAAAATCATAGATTCATAGAATGGTTAGGGTTGGCAGAGATCTTAAAGATCGTCTAGTTACAACCCCCGTGTCATGGGCAGGGACACCCTCCACTAGATCAGATTGAAATCTGCAGCTCTGTGGTAGGTGGCCAGGCCTCTTAGGCCATTTTGTGACTGTGGCAGGCAGATGCCATAGGATGTGAATTACAACAGTCAACATGATGAAAAGAAGATGTCTGCCATGCTAAATAATAAGAGGGGCAAATTGATGCAAAATTAATTGTATATCCTTTTGGGCATCCAGATGGAGGATGAGGTAAGTTAACGCAAACTTTTTAGGGCAGACCCTTCTCCAGGATCTGTACACCAAGACCTTTTATAAACCTTGGGTATCCAGGTGATGTGTGTCCATCTTATCACTTATAAGTTGTGGAGTTTGTAGTCTTTCCAATCTTAGCTTTCACATGTTCTTTTTTCTGACAAAGTTCAAAGCCAGCCTTTCCTAACCACCATGGTTTAGTTAGTTTTAGAAGGGGAGAACTATTTGTCTTTTAGTTACTTCCACTGAGTCGGTTCATTTTTGCATAGAATTACAAGAGGACTGCTGTGTTGAAGGGGATACTTGTGCCACTGAGTACAGATCTATAGATCTATTGCGTTGTAACCACAACCACCTCACACTGTCACTTGACATAAATCAGCCTCCATCTCAAATCCCATTTTGTTTTGACCTAAAAACTTCTACAGATATTCTATCATCTCTTTTGTCTGATGTTTGAAAGTATTAAACATCTGACCAAAGTACATTTTGGTGAACTGGACAAATCAGAGGAAGCAAAGAGTGGACCTTTAGCTGTGTTGTCTTTAAGGCTTCAACTTCTACAGGAGTCCAATAATATAAAACATGCATCTGGTTTTGGGATCCCAGAGGCATTTGGCATGAAACTTACATGAAGCTGCTCAGTGCTGGCTGTTCTCAGATGCTGCTTGATGTGATGCTAACAAACGTGTAGGCAAGACACATTGAACTCAAGTGGTCCTGGGTAACCTGCTCTAGCTGACCCTGCTTGAGATGGGAGGTGGACTAGAACCATAGAATTAGAATCATATAATTAACTAGGTTGGTAAAGACCTTTAAGATCATCAAGACCAACCACCAACCCAGAACTGCCAAATCCATCACTAAACCATGTCACTAGGGGCCTCATCTACATAATTTTTGAACACTTCCGTGGATGGTGATTCCACCACTTCCCTGAGAACCCTGTTTCTAGATGCTTTCAGGAGGACTCTTTCAAGCTGAATGATTTTTTTGAGTATTTTAAACAAATTCAGGAAGGCATTTTGTCAGCGTCCTTTTTAGTATGGGATGAATTTTAATGTGGCCAGGTTGGACAGAGTCTTGGGTGACATAGTCTAGTTGAGGCATCCCTGCCTGTGGCAAGGGGTTTGAAACTAGATGATCTTAAGGTCCTTTCCAACTGTAACTATTATATGATTCTATGAATTTTTGTCTAGAGAGACCTCAGAATTCCTGCAAATACTAGATAAATTATCAAATTCTGAGACAAATACCATGTCAGAGAAGTATGCTGATTAAACATAAGTGTTTGAGGGACCATGGTCTTTTAGATGTTAACACTTAAATTTCATTTTAGTGAAGGAAGAGGTCTTAAGCTTTAAGTGTGTGCTGTTCTAAAAGCATAATAAATTTGGTCTGCTATTATTTCTGAAAAATGAAAACCTGTTCTGGCTCTTCTGCTGTACTTTTAACTTAGTATTTTTTATTTAAAAATATTTTACTGGTTGCCACTTATTAATATATACTGCAACCATTAGGTAACTGAAGGATAACAGAGAAAATGATTTATTATACTGAGAAATACTCCTGTACAAAGGCAGCCAGCTGGTTTAAATAAGTGTATGATGTTACTTAGGAGGCCAAATTTCATTATATGTGTGATGATAGCAAAAGATCCATTACAGACTTGTGGGTTAATGAAGTATATGTGAATAATTCTATTGATCTGCTGCAACCCAGTAAACCGTTCAGTCCTTACTAAAGGTAACGTTACAGTGGTAATGGCAGAGCTGAGTGAATTACACAGATGAGAGACTGATTTATGTCTTCAGTCCATTTTTGAATCAAACGTTGAATAGTGTCCTACTTTACTATTAAAAATCACCAAATGTCTCTCTGTTGGGAATGTTAAAATCTATGCCTCCTTTACTTTCAGTGTCCTTTCCACATTTGATGATCTTAGGTTGTAATGATGACATAGAGGACTGCATTAATTAATGATAAAAAAGATACTTAATATCTCTATGGGTTATTAACTGTAATCAGAAATATTGTCTCCTTGTAGACTGTTTGGAATGTTGACTATTTTAAAAATAGTTTTCCAGAGCTGCAATAAAAGGTGGGAAGTTCAGAGTTTCCATTCCAAAGTTGTTACAGTATACCAGTCTCTCTATAAAATTTTGGGGTTTTGAGTTTATTTGGCTCTCAGATGTATGCGTGAAAGGATAACAAAGAAGATAAGAACAGATAAACTGTCACTATGAGCCTTCCTGTATAAGTCTTTCCTCTTCTGGCCATCTTGCCACCCTTTCTCACCCTGGCAGATATACAAATGATGCTAAATCCTGTCATGAAGATTAATCCACCTGGATGATTTCTCAACCCTGTAACAGAGGGCATTTTTCTGAACGACTAAGAAGGTGATGACCAGATGGATGTGCATGAATCGGTTCAAATACAGAGGCTTGAGAAATTTTACCAAAATGTCTATGAACCACAGTCTAGCTTCTTGTGATAAAGCTCACAGTAAATGTATATTTGCACAAGACTCCAGCAAAATGAGTGAATGTTCAGGTATCAAAATACAGTTTGTAAGAGGCAGAAAGTTATATCAAAAGGTAAGAAATGAAGACAATAAAATGCATTGCACTCCAAGACTGAATAGAAATGGAAACCACAAAGTGTTAACTGCTTATGTCTAGAAAAAGACAGAATAAGAGTAGAAGCAGGCAAAAGAACCTGATAAAGCTAGAACCAGCAATGGACTGTCATAAAGGGTCTAATTGTTTAGAGGTTCATCATCAGGTCCTTGGAAAGGAATATATGTCATATTCCAGAGATGCCTTTGAATTAAGTCAAGTAGAACATTTTCTAGCAAAGAAGTATGAAATACAGATTTGTACTTGTATTTAGTACTGTGTTTTTTATTTTTCTGTTTTGGGAGTCTTGGTTTTAAGTTAGATGGCTGCACATTTTGGAGGCAATTTATTAGAACTGAAAGGAGCAGGAAGTATTACTAAAATGTCTTTAGCAAACACAAGGCAGGTGAGCATAAGCTATCCATCCACTCATCATTTCAATACCATGTCTAATGATATTGTCTAGCTTTTCCAGCTGTTTGACAAGCAACCAATATATCAGCTTCTCAGCCTAGGTACTTTCAAAGAAAGATCCATAGCAGAAAATCATTAGATGCAGTAACATTCCTGTCCTGATTTTGAGGCACTAAGAGTTGCAAAAAAGAGCTAGAAACATGTTGTTTTAGCTGATATTTTGCAAGCAGTGATTTTAAGAAGGCCCTCCATATGTATTTTTTTTCTTCACAATCTTCTCAAGATAATAGCACCTAAAAAGCGAATCATCTCCACCTTGAAATGGGAGTATCATTGGTGTTGCTTATAGTTGAGAAAATGGCTTATTTTTGATTTTGTTTTCTAAAACATTAAGGAAGACCAAATGCCTACTACATCTGAAGAACAAACAATGACATAGTACTACTAGATGAATCAATGAACTAAGTCTATTGTATTGAGTCTAAACACTCTTCTGGTATTGTTTTTTGAGAGGATATGAGTTTTACAACTACTAGGTAATGGTGTTAGCTGTCTTGATAAGGAGAACAGTACAGTGTCTTGGTCATATGACCCAGAGAAAGCACCTCCTACCAGAAATGTGAACTATGATCGCAGTAATGCTCTTTCTCTATTAAACTTTTACTCATCATCTTAGTAAGAGCTTTGTAGATTTATTGTTAAACGTTTGTGACTTTTATTTGTAACCTGTTTCTACAGTTTTCATCCTTCTCTTAGGGAGAGGAAATAGGACCCTTTGGCAATCCTGTTGACAGAAAAATGTGTATCATCTCTTGTGCTTCTGCAGGCCAATGGATTTTGCACACTGAAATTTTTGCCCAGCTATGGATGTGATTCATCCTCAATTCTATCAGTTTCCTGCCCCTGTGAAAGAAATTAGTGAAATCACATCAGGCTATTATAGAAAACAGGACTTGAAACAGAGACTTTGCTCAAAGGCAGGATGAAAAGTACTTGTGATAAGTATTAGTCCAGCTTCATACTGAAAATATGCAGTGATGCAGATTCTACAGTCTCTTCCAATATAGAATTTTTTTTACTACTGAAAAGCTTTATGTTACTATTGAAAAACCCAAAATATCCAACTAAACCTTCCTCCCTACAATTTAATGAAAGAGTTTTTCTACTTTGATTTCTCATGTCTGCATATCTAAACCCCAATATTAAGGTTTTATCTTCTTAGTCTTAACTTAGTCTTCTGTAACTTAGTCTTCTGTAACTAAAATTTCCAAATTTTTTTCAGTCTGTTCTCACAGGTTATATATTCTGTTTCACTGATCACTCTCACCATTCATCTTTCCTTTCCACTTGATTTGAATCCTTTAGTTTCTATGGCCAGACTGGAAATTGTACAAGTCTATGCTTGTAAGCTTTCAGCTGGATAGTAGGAGAGTTATTTCACACTTTAAAATCATGTGTCTATCTGTGTGTATGTGGAGCCTTCTTCCCTGGAGACATTAAAGAGAACCTGGTTATGGCAGTGTGGTGTAGGTGATCCTGCTTGAGTAGGGGGTTTGGACTAGATGATGCTCAGTAGTCCCTTCCAACCTCACCCATTCTGTGATAATGTGATTGCCTTTTGCATCTGATTTTGTGTAATAGCTTGTGAATCTGCTTCTTTTATGGTAGAGAGCAAGGTTTATTCAGAGATTTGTACTTTTCTTTCAGTCTGCATTCAAACTACAGAATGCTCTGCGTGGCACGGGTTTCCTCATGAAGGATCACTCCAGCAGGTGGATAATTCGGTAGTCTCGCTAGGGGGCATAGTATCCTGGCATTCACCCCAGTCCTGGTGGTGCTTACGTGGGTGCAGTAGAGAAGAAAGCTAATTATCTCTAGCAGAAAAGGTGCTTTTTGTTTATATACATAGAAAAAACAGAAAGGGAGAAAATGAAATAAGAAAATAAACTCACTGAGAAAGATGAATTCTTACACATAATTGATCCCATTGAATCTATTTTTTAGTTATTTAGAAACCCTCATCTGTTGATGCTCCCCAGGTTATTTCAGCAATAAGCATTAACTCTTCAGTGCATGCCAATACCAGTAGGGCACTTGCTATTTTCCAAGCCTGTGCTGCTTCAGACTATTCTGAGCAGCCTCATTAATATTTGTGAAACTGTGTATGAGAAACCCATATTTAAAAAGGGATGCAAGAATTATATCTTTTATGACTTCCTTCACAGATCTTTTTCAACTGTATTGATTCCATTCAGTGACTTTGAATTAGCTCACAGTATTTAGCTTTATTCACACTAATTTATGATTTGAAATAGCATGAAGAATTTGAAATATGCATATTTTATTTTTTCAATATGACAATATGCTTATGCTTTCAGCACTGAGATACATTTGGTATGTTGAATAAAATATATTTAATAAGCATGACGGCCACTTTATCACTAAATAAGTACAGAAATATTTTCAACACCCAGCTGTTGATTAAAATGTAGCCAGAAAATGAAGTGTATAGTGAAAGAAAAGCTTGGTGCTTTAAAATTCAGCAGTATGAAGTCTTCAAGATATCTTTAGTTGTTATATTATTCCTGTAAATTTATGAACCCTGAAGTTAGATAGTTTTAATCTTGATATATTTCCAGAATGCAAAATTGGCCAAAGATAACCTGTTTATTGTAAAAGGCAAGGTAATGGGAAGAGAAAAAAGACAAAATCTAATGTGAGTACTGCTGTTTCCTTTTACTGTCAAAAACTGATTGTTTGTAACACTACCTACTATGGAAGCATTTTTTCACATTTTATCTGTCATCAAAATGAATATATTCTTGACTTTTCCCAGTGCTTCAACCAATATATCATTCCTCCAAGAGAGATGGATTTCCTTTGAAAGACCATCAAAAAATTCAGTGTTTATTTGACAAGATTCTGTAAATGCATACCGTCCTGAAACTGAGTACTTCATATAAATTTAAAACATTAAGGAGACACAGAAAAGGAAACGAGTTCATGGAAGGAATGTTTTCTTGCAGCAGAAATGCTTAAAGCAGGGACAGGTTTGGGTAGCAACTGTTGAAACCACCCCTGTCTGTATCACTGACAATTCTGCCACGGAGATCTTGCTCTGAAAACACTGCAGTGCACCCTTAGTTTTGCTACAAGTCCTTGGGAGACTCTAGGGCAAATTCAACTTACTGCCTGTCTTTGGGAGCAAACAATGAATGCTCTGTTCTCTGAAACTGCCAAGAACTAATATTCAAACTGCCTCCTGGTGTTTATTTCTGCAAACATGGGGCACTTGCAAGTGCACTGGGGATGAATGGGTGATTATTCCTCCCCTCTTCACACAAGTGGAAGTAGGTTGTTGGAAGTGGGATAGAAATTGCATAAATATTTTCAGTCTTGCTACTGTGCCACAACAACTAACATTTCTTCTCAGAGCTGTAAAGCAAAGGAGTGAGTATGTCTGTTTATGATTTGTAATAGGAAAAAAGTAATGTTTCTGGTGTAGTTTGAATAGTGGATAAAGCAGAGAGGATTTTATCCTTAACAATGAGTTATGCTATCAAGTAATGAGATTTTACACTGATTTTTATCAAACTGTTACAAAATTTCTGTGTAAAATAAATATGTTTCTTTCCCATTAGCTCTCTGGCCTCCATCAAAATATCTCCCAAGCATCTACACAAGGAATGGCTAATATGGAAGCTTTAATGTGTGTGGCTTCAGTATTTGCAGAATAAACAGTCTTACAGCTGTGATTTTAGTCACTGCAATGCAAAATTTATAGCTGCTGCCTCCTGGTCCCCTTTCTCTGGACCTTCTGGGTAGTAAAAAACCCCTGCCAGCTGGGGCACACTAGTGCATGTGTAGTGTGTGTGTTGTGCGTGCGCGCACGTGCGTGCGTGTGTATGTGTGAAAACTGTCACAAAGGGAGTATTAAGGACATAACGTGTTCAGTTGTGATTGTGGCAATTTTAATACTGGTTTATTCTTTTGTCTGCATCAAGTTTATGATTGTATTTCAAGGCTGTGGTGGTGTGGGTTTTGTTGTTTTATCTTGGTTGGATAAGGTTTTTTGTTTTGCTTAGGTTTGTTTCTGTCTTGCCAAAAAATTAGGAGTACAATGTCAGCAGGATTTGGTAATTTAGAAAAAAAAATTATATCTGGCAGGACAGAACTCCTCTTTTTTCTTTTTATGGATTGTGCATTTGTGTGACAAACAGGCAGATTAAAAGCTGGAGGCTAAGAAAAGGAAGAAAAAAACCCCAAACAAGTGATATTTTTTTCTTGTCTGTAAATATGAATGTTAATAAAAAAAAGGTAACTGACTTTAATTGTTCCAAATGTGTAAATAAACAGACAATGTTTGCAGATTATTTGCATTTGAACTTTGACTGAATTTAACCTTGTTAAAAAGAACACAAGGGGAAAACAGTCTTCAGCCAGCTCCTCACAGGGCTTGACTGTTTGTTTCCCCACAGCCCTTTGCCTGTAATGCTGCTGTTCAGGCTGTATTTTAAGCTTGAGCCTGCAGAGCTGCCATTCAAACTTAGCATTTACCAATGGTTACCACAGAGTGGTATCTCAGATACCTTCTGAGTTTTCCTGTGCTTATCTCAAATACCTCTCAGCATGAGCAAATTATAACTTTTAATGGTGAAGCTGGAGTTCAGCTTAAAAGGTAAAGCTGGCAATTTATATGAAAGTTGCTTAGTCATTTTTGTGTTTTCTGACTGACTCAGATTATTTCACATGATCAAGCAGGACAATCTTTCCCAGTAGAAGTAATTTTCAGAGTTTTGCAGAGGAACGAGATGTATTTTAGCTGAGCTGTCTTATACAGCTGAGAAAAAAGAATGGCTATTTAGTTTGATCTGGTCATCTGTTTGAACATGATCGCCTTTTACTGTCTGCTGTAGTTCTTATGAGGACATTTAATTTATTAATGAAATTAGGTATTTTCATTATGTCCTGATTTTCATATGGAAAATATTTGTTTTACTGAAAATTAAATTTCCTGCTCATGGAACATATTGAGGAAGTGTGCTTATGAAAGAAGATATTAAGAATGTAAATCTGGAAAAGGCTTAAGCCTTCTTCACATTCCTCTTCTCTGACTTCAGATGGGGACAGTTTTAGATTACAGTAAGGTCCATCCTGTCTTTCTCATTTCAGTTTTGTGGCTGCATTTTCTGCATTTGTTCCTTTTTTTTTTGTTTGTTTGTTTTTTCTATTTGGCAGCCAGAAGCAAATGTCAAATGCCTTTTCACTTTGATAAAGTTTATCTTGAGACTTCAGTGTTGAAAGGTAAAGCAGATTTTAACTAAGCTCAACATATGAATCCTTGATATAGTCTTGAAATTAAGGCAGAGTTTTAAATTGCTTAATGGGTTTAGGTTGTTTAAGGATTTATGCTTTTATGTCTTCAGTATCTGTCACAACGTTATAGGAGTAATAGTATAGCAAAGGTTGCTACATGAAAGATTTTAGTAAGCAGATACATATCTGTTTATGATAAAATATATTCCTCAGGCAGTGCAGACTCTTTCTGGGATGCATTAACTTTCATGACTTCTAGGAGGAAGTTTGCAGCAATATTTTCTACCCTTAAAACTGTCCTTTTAGATTTTCTGCCTCTGGTCTTACCATAATGTTTTTCTCTACAACTGAACAGAGGTTACTGTGGTTTGACTCTTATGGATTTCAGCTTAGGAGTGTGTTCCTAAGAAAGGGGTCTTCACCGAATGGGTCAAACTGTGCAACTTTCCAAACAGCAGAGATTGCAGCATATTTTCTTGAGGAAGCTTTCCATTTGTTACCAGCTGTGTCATCCCATTTACTCTCAATACTAGGAAACAGAGATTGTAGAGAGAAACTACCTCTTTTGCTTTATGTTGAAAGATTTTATTAACTCAAGATAAGTTCTCTGGCCATTTGTAGGATTAATATAGATTCTGACATGGCAAGGACTCTGTACTATCTATAGGTAATTTTGGCTGTACATTATGGGTTAGCGGTTATTTGTGTTTTTACAAACACAAGGGCTGCTTGACACAAACGAAAAAAAAAATGCTTTCTGGAAATGGAGGCCCACAGATGAATTAGGTTTATTGACATTATTTTGCTTTGCTTCTGCCATGTGCAGACTCCTTCTAAGTACAAAAGTACACTTTTATTTCAGCAGAAACTAATCTTAGTTTCTGTGCTAGAACAGATAAAAATATTTGAGGTATCTCAATAAAATGATGAAAACAAATATTTTCTTTTATTTCCTGCTGATAAACTATGATATAAGTTAGGATCACCATTAAAAATACATATTTATTGCAACAATTAGAATTAAGAACAACAGATGGCTTATTAAAATTATTTCACATATCAGACTTGAGGGTTGAAAGGCACTAATTCCCATGCTGTAATGTTATTTGGTTGTAAAATCTGTTTAAAGCAACAATCTTTTTAATGGAATCTGGAGAGATGATTATGAATTAAGAAGAAAAGTGAAAGATATGCATATTGTTTTAAACATACGTAAAATTGCTTCCCGTAGTCTAAACAGAGCATAGCATGTGGAATTACATGGTCAGAAACGGGGCTGGCACTTTGTGTCTTCTCCAGTAACCCACAATCTCACTCAGTTATGAAATGCAGTTCTAAAGAATTGCTGAACAAAATAATCATAGATTTGAGCAGATAGATGATGAAGAACAGAGATTGAGTAGTGATACAGCAGCGATCCACTGTGGCTGATCCACTGATCACCTCTCTTCTGAGAGACCCACATGTATCTTGCCCCAGTGTGCTTCCCTGCTCCAAAATAAGGTCATACACTCTTCCAGTGAAGTGGCATTACTGGCTTTAAGGTGTGTAGCTTAAGGTTTCCATGAGAACTTCTATTGTGGACTGAAAAAGATTTCCTAATTTGATGATAAATCGTTATTTTCTAACTAAATTATATTTTTCCCTATTATCATAAATAACTGTGGGGATATTTTTTGTAAGATTATTTTTATCCTTTCCATTTTTGTAATCAGATGCAATGAAAACTTATGTTTTCCTCTCCATTTTTTTTTTTTTTTTTGTTTCCCTGCAATATTCTTTACAGGAGCAAAAAATGATAAAACTGGTAATAATTTAACAAAAGTAACAGCATATGATTTTTAAACATCTCTATCTAACAAGTAAAGAAAGCCATAGGAAATGCTTCAATTCTCTAATTCATATAAGTAAAGCCATAAGCTATCCATCAGAAAAGAGTTCAAGGCAAAACTTAAATTTAGCTTTTAACAGCATGGGTCTCAGTTTACTTTTGCAGTTTAGCCCTCAGTATTCGCTCTCACAGTGAGAGTCAGGGGCCAGGGAGAAAACATAACATGAAATTACAGCTGCATAATTACTAAAAATAAGAAAAAAAATATTTTTTTCTCCATATTTTGTGTTTTGAATGAAAATACTTGTTTGTATAATTACAGAAATGGGACATCAGACATTTGTGGTCATAGCCATGAAGAAAAATAGTCCAGAGTGCTCATCAGGAAAAGAAATATTTGAGGCTACTATAAGAAGAAAAACTTCTCTCTCTGCAGGTAAACTCAGAATTAAATCCATGCTGTCCTTTTTCTATAATGTCTTTGATTCTCAGAGGAATTTATGAGAGAAACAAAAGACAGAATCTGGTCATAGGTTTTTTCCACTTTTTTCAACCTTTCTGATATTCGTATCTAGTTGCTCTGCATTTTGGAAAGTTAAAGATGATGTATTGAAATATGAACTCATTCTTGTCTAGGATATGCTTAGCCAGGTCTGTCCACAAGGAAATAAACTATACTGATCTATAGTTAGAACCTCTGAGCAAAAGTTATACATTTTACCATTGCTTTTACAGTCAAGAGAGGCATTCCTGCATTCACTCTTAGCTCTAGTTCTTAAAGCAGGAAATGTAATATCAGGCAATAGGTGGTACTATTTAACCTTTGCCCTCATGCTTCCTGCTAAAAGTGCCTTAAGAGTGCTCAACTGGAGCATTAGCACAGCTGTCTAAGCCAGAGCCAGGACAGGTCTTGGTTCAGAGTGTGCAGCAGGCTGCTTGGTGGTGGGTCTGGCAGCAGTAAAATGACTGTACTGTACGCCAAGCTCGGGAAAATCCAGCTGTATGCTACTGGTGCCTCTAGGAAAAGGGTAAAGAAGGCAGATCAGTGACCATTTCTCAGAGAATCCTATGTTCTGGTTACTGTCATTTCCAATCCTCCTCATCCCTCTCTAGTAGTGATGGCAGCAGCAAGCCCAGTGTCCTAACTCTTGGATTTAATTTAATTGTGGAATCTCCTACACTGGAGATATTCAAGGCCTGCCTGGACAAGTTCCTGTGTGACGTAATCTAAATTACCCTGCTCTCACAGGGGGGTTGGACTAGATGATCTTTCGAGGTCCCTTCCAACCCTTAGGATTCTGTGATTCTGTAATAGTGACAAAGGCTGAGAAACAGATGTGTTATAAGCTTGAGAGAACTGCAGAAGAAGAAAAAAAATAACTTCCCTTCTCATCCCTAAATATAGAATGTAAACAAAAATGTGTATGTCCTAAATATTTTTCCTATCCTAATACTTTTCTTCCCACAAATCCACCCTGCTCCCCCCCAGCACAGGGTGTGGTCCTGGAACAGGCATTTTCATTTGTTTTCAGGGAAAGACAGTTCATGTTGAAACACCCGTGCTGGTTAATGAGGAAGTCAAAAAGTTCAAGGCAGACCAAGGAGCTGCCTATGTGCAGTCAGTCTGATGAGAGGAAAGTAAATTCTTACCAAGGAGCCACACGAAAGTATGTGCAGTGGAGAGAAAACACCCTTCTCAGTGTCAGTGTGGAGAGTGATGCCAAGGAATAGGTGGTCACAGAGGGGAATAGGGTTTCCCAGGCAACACCCCATTATAAGTTTGTAATGCCACACTACATTGGACATATGACTAAAAAGGGCACTTGAGCTTCCATATACATAATGATACCAACATCTTCCACAATATTAAATACACAGGATCAAGAAAAAAGGGGATGGAATAAGGGACTGCAGGTAGTACCCACACATAGAACTAACAACAAGCTCAAAATATTTGAAACCTCTTAAGATGACAGTACTAAATACTCTTATTATAACTTACAAAAGGCACACATGCTGATTTTGTGCAGTTCTACAGATGACATCTGAAGTGACAATATTTTTCACAGCATTTCAAGTTTTCTTAGAAACTTCAGTTCCTGGAATATGAAATTGTAGGAAAACAAAATAATAATAAAAAAGAAAATAAATTTTCTCTAAGAGAGAAAGAAGGCTTCTAAACACCAGGCTGCAAAGAGGGGGTGGAAATTAAACACAAGGACTGAAGCCAGGATTCATGGGTGATCTGTTATCTCCAGAACACAGAGGGCTGCCCCTGTGTTGGTGGGAAAGCTGCCAAAAGGCAAACCTCAGCTCTACCTGGTATCAAAAGTCATCACACTAGATATGGCAAACCATCATAAGTAAGCTGCATCCTTCAACTCCATGAGGAGGATGGGCAGGACAGAACAAAATACCAGAACTAAAGCAAGCAATTGCTAAAAATAACCTTTATCTCTCCTTCTTTATTTCAAGGGCCAAATTATCTCAGTTGCTACTTGAGAAGACTAGGCAATGCCAGCATCAGAAAGGTCAGAAAGCATGTGAAAATTTACCCAGTAGCTTATCCACTGCATAAATATCTGCTACGGCAACAGGACATGAAAATTCCTACTGTCTTGCTACAAAAATATATGACCAATCTTTATCTGAAGAGCACAAGAGTTAAACTTGCACTACAGAAATACCACAGCTCTAATGTCCTCATATACTAATACATAAGGGGGTTTGGTTTTATTTTATTCAATTAAATAGACTTTGATTATTTATTAAAAAGTGCTTTCAGACTGATATGAAGCATCTTGCAGAGGTACAGACTAATTCCTTGTCCCCAGAATGCAAAGAGCACCTATATATAAACAAATAGCACAACCAGTTGACCTGACTTCAAGAATTAAAACCAGGTTTCTTCAAAATTGAAATGCTTCACAAACTGAATTCGCTGAAGATTTTATTTTGGATGCAAATTCTGGAAGGGAGAAAAGGATATTTATAAGACATCAGAACCTCCTGATATAGTATCTAGGGACAGCAGTGTTTCAGTTTTGTTTTAGAACAGAGTGTTAAAATTAAAATCTGAAATGTGTGTGTGGGGAAGAATCAAACAAAAAGCCCCAAACAAAACCCAAGGAAAAAAAAAAAATCCCACTATTGCTTCAATGTCTAAAGGGTTTTACTGTCCCAATTCAGCTCTTCTGCTGTTGTGGTAAAGAAACTTTATTCACAGCTTTGCAAAATACTGAGACTGCTTCTGCTTGGGAAGGAAAAAAAAAAAATCCAAAACCAACCAAAAACAACAGCAACAAAACCAAACAAACAACAAAAAAAAAACCCCAAGAGAAAAAAATAAGAACAGCTTCATTTGGAAGTCTTTCCTAAAATGCCTCCCCAGTCCTCCTTGCAAATCTGGTCATTGACTGGATGTCAGTTTAGAAAGAATGGTGAAATTTTCTGACCTTACAGGCCAGACAATCCTTCTAAGGTCAAGAGGCACAAGATGCAGGCAATGGAGAACTCACGGGAGAGGGAGCCAGGATTGGTTCACAAGCAGGAGCTGACAGCAGCTCACCAGGCAGTCTGATGCCCCACTGGGAGACGCCCCCACAAGGCTGAGAGTGCTGAGGCTCTAGGAAAACTCACTATGCTGAAGCCTGGTTACCTTCCTCCCCGTTTTCAGGTCTGGATCACCCCAGAGTAGCACAGACATCCCAGAGACCTGGTACACAGGAGCAAGTCAAGATCCCTGTGAGCTGCTTGGGAGCCATCCTTATGCTGCTGCTTGGGCCCAGCAGAACAGCTCCTTGGGTGCAGAACAGTGAAGAAACATTACTAAAGAGAAAAGCTGTAAGGACAAAGGACCCAGCGGATTTCACAGGATGTAGACGTCAGAGCAAAGACAGAATGAGGTCAGAGTCTGATCTATAACCCAGGGAGCACAGAGAGCTATATCTAGGCCAACAGTTTGCTGTAATCTTGTTACTTAATGGGAGGCAGAGGGAGAAGAGGGAATATCTTTGGAACTCATACAACCACCAAATAATATGTGCTTAAAAGCAGGCTAGACCAGGAGTACAAACTTAAACCACTTTAAACCGTACCACAAGCACTTCAGCTCACTAGCAGGCACTGCCTGTTACATAGCTACGATGCAGTGCAAAATGACTTTGGAATTATGACTGAAGGTTCTCCCGTTTGTGATTCCCACCTTGTCAGCCATCATCTGCCAGGACAGCATCAGCTGCGTGTCTTCTCACGTGCAGACTCACCTCTGCATGAGGACCCAGGTCTAAAACATTCCTACCCTTTTGTATTCATAACTGGGACACAGCAGAGTATAGCTGTGTTTATTCCTGGAGGAGCCTTTAATTTTCATTACCATCTAAGTTAATTTCCTATTAGGAAGAGGTTGGAAGCAGAATGTCAACTTTCTTGGAAGGAGGAAGGAAAAAAAAATGCAACCAAAAAACAAACCCAAAACAGAAATGTGCTAAGAACATGGCAAGCAGATGGCTGTTTTTGTTTTGCTGTGTGTGTGGGAGTCATAGGTCCAGGATTTCATACCAGGGAGGAATTTCACTTTTACAGCTATCAGCAGAAAGCCTTTCTAATTCTGCTTATATAGTGACTTTGAGCCAAACACATCTTCTGTACATCACATGTTTTTGATACCCTGGCTACTCTGCTCAGTACCAGCCCACCCTGTGCAGCTATGTAGGCTTTGCCTGGATGTATACAACTGCTCTAATACAAAGATGCAGACAAGTGCCATGTTGTAAAGATTCGTCCAACATGAAAGCATGGACTCCCTCTCTGATTAAGGTGGGACAGAAGGATGAAGCATTTTAACAGGGAGGTAACAGGCTCACCAGGGAGGAAACATATTTCTTCTCCTGCTCTTAATAACAGTGTGGAGTATCTTCTGACTCTCAAACTACTAATCATACATAATTTACAGACACCAATTTGCATTTAATGACAATGGAGGGAATCTCCGCAGAAAGAGATGATTATGATTAATACTTACGGAAAGCCTCAGGCTCAACCAAATCTCCATGATCCAACAGGTGTAACACCGGGCATGCCAGGCCATGGCTAGAAAATATGATGGGCAGGGCATACAGCTCACCCTTCTGTCTAGTTGCTACAGCTAACTGCTTGGTGAACACAAAAGCAGTGACTGGCTTTTTTTGCTTGTTTTGTAAAAGTCCACACTACTAACCAAGGGATGCAAAACCCATCTCTAGATTAAGCAAGTGAACAAGAGCCAGTGATTAATCAGCCAATTTAGCAGCTCCAGCCTTCACCTATCTCCTCTAATTGTCTACAAGTCCCTGTGGAAACAACAGAAAGCACTAACATCACATTAGAGGAGAAGAGACCCATGTGACTAGCTGTACTAGGGTAGAGTTAATTCATGATTTTTGTCAGATCCTAGCCAAGCCCGAAAGAAAACACCTGTCCCACTGACAGGTTAGAAACTAGCTTGAAGACAGTAATGGCTTCATACTCAATGAAACAGAAATTACTCCATTAAAAATTCCAAGAAACAATTGCACGGTGACTCAGCTGTACACAGTCGCTTCTTAGTTCACAGGGTGCATAAAGCATCGCCCACAGTTCACACACCTATTCATTCTGCCTCTTGCTCTGAGTGTTCCACTGCTTGTGCAGGGTATCCTACCCGCTTCAAGAGAATAATGATAAAAAGCACCCTTTGTGTCACTCATGATGCACCCAGATTTGAATTAATTTCCACAATAACGCATCAATTTAATCAGCAAGTGCAGAGTACAAAATAGTTTTAATGCAACCTGAAAACTATGAAGTACTTTATCACTATGCAGTACTACCACTATGCAGGCTGTTCCTACCACAGGCAGATAAAGCTAAGAAACATAAAACATGACAATAAATAATATAAAAAAAAAAAAAAAAAGGTTTTTTACTTCCTAGGAACTTTCCGAACACATGTATTTTTTGTGTGGATTTCAGACAGCCATAGGCTTAACTATGGGAACCTGAGATGCCAAGAAAGTATGAGACAAGAGGTTAACTTGTACCTTGAAGAGTCAGGAAAAAAAAACATGAAAAGAAGAGCCCAGACTTCCTTTTAGCTCTTGCCACTTGTCTCCTAACCTGTAACTACTTATTTTCAGTTTTTACCTCGTATAGTGCATTGCCCAACAAACTCTTAACTGCTAAAATGGTGACTCTTCAGGACCAAGGTGACTATGCACTGCTGGAGAATGCAATCAGTACAGCAACAACATCTCAGCTTTCAGCCACCAAAGAGTTACTTTGTCATTGAATGCAGTTGCAAAAAAACAAACAAACAAACCCAGAAAAACAATCCACTGCATTTCAGAATATGAATTTCCCAATGCAAGGGATATGCTCTGATATACCCTGCATATCATATCGGGGATGGGTAGGATTGAAACAGTTCAAGGTAAAACTTTGTTTAAGTCAAAACTCAGTTTGACTGCAAATTCTCTGGGATAGAAAAAGGGTCTTTCTGTCCTGGTTTTATGTAGCTTGTAGAACAGTGGGGTCAGGTCCCCAAAAGGACTACTGTCTTGTACATAGCAAAACCCCAAACCAGCATTTACACTTGACAAAAATCTCTCTGGCTACCACTGTAGATACAGATTTAACTAAGTAATCAGCCTGAACAACTAATAAAGGTCCAGGGTGGTCATTTAAAGTACCAGTTATCACAGTAACTGATAGGGGAACAGCATGATTGTGCAGATCTTAAAAGAGAGACTAGATGCCTAGATCTAAGAAAAGCTTATTACTGAGATTGTTAGGCTGCAAGGGAAAGAGGTTTTAAAAATACACTGAAATAGCAACACTCCTTGAAAACAACTGTGCTTATAGGATTCTGTAATAATAAACTAACATGGGGAAAAGCAACCAAGCAAACAAGCTTGAACATCTACATGAGATAAAATAATAACAACCAAAAAAGCCAGGCAGTACTGAGTCTATTCTGAGAATGTTCTCAAAAATAAAACTTCCTTCTCATAACAGAAATAATCAGTCCTGACAAACTCACTTCACTTTATATACAAACCAGATTTGAGTTAGTTACAACAGGATAACTCCAGTCGGAGAAATCTAAGGAAAAAATAATATTGATATCAAGTTTCTGCTTTTCAGACTCCTCAACTTAGGGGCTGATTAGGTTTAAAAAGAAGTTAAACAACAATATGATGAAAAAAGAGGCCATGCCCCTGGCATATGGTATTATAAACACAGGAAAGTGCCAGTATAAACCTTTATTGGGAGACTGGTTTCTTTGTCAAGCCGTGCCTTTCTTCCAAAACATCCTTGCTGCCATATGTCTGCATCTCGCCAGCTGCAGACCTAATAAGAGACTTCTTATTCATGCTGTATAATGTTTTACAGGTTTGCCACGGGGGTCACTCGCTGTGAGTCATTTACGTCACAACCCCAACAGCCTTGGAGCTGCCAGGAGCCAAGAAATGTAGGTTGGCGGAGGGGAGAGGAGGGGGGTGAGAGGAAACAGAACATCAGGCTCAGAGCAATGTGATTTTGTCTCCTCACTGGCGCGTTGAAAGCTAGGCTTTCTAACTTGCTGTTCTGCCCCAAAGGGCTCTGCTGTTTTTACACTTAAGAGAAGAGGGGAAATTAAATACACATATTTAGATGAAGACTGCTGAAAGATTTTATTCCCCTTACTCTTGTTCCGCACTTCATTATTTGCACTAACTCTGCAGTTATAACAGGCCAGACATCAGTTTTTGCAACCTATTTCAAATATTTCATGCGTTTCTAAAATACAGATGAAAGACACGCATGCGAAGTAGCGGGTGTACGCATTTATCTGAGGAGAAATGGATCTAGCTGCCTGATAAAGTCAGCTTTTCAAAAGAAAAACTGGTACCCCACCCTCACAACTTACCACCCTGATCTAGCTCTCCATAGTAGTTTTAATTTTGCTTCATATTTGAATGCGTATCCACTAACTGTAGAGAAAATGGCTTTTCAAATCTGTAATTATGGTGCCGGAATCATGGAGAAGAAAGAAACAATCACTACAGCAGAAAATAAAAGGCAAAGGACTAAATCTGAAGCTGTGACTGGAGGGATCAGCAAGTGTCTTCTATCTGCCTACAATGCTGAAGGCAGGGAAATATTTGCCTTTTCTCCTCACTCCTTTTCCTATAAACAGAGAATGACAGAGATGGGTGGAAAAATAAGGGCAAGGTAGAAATTTGCTCTTTTTGCTGCCGGAATAATTTGCTGATTTAATGGCCAATGGACTGAGTGTTGAACAATCCAGTCCGGTGCACCCAATTCAGAGCCATGCCAAATCTGTGCACTGTAGGCAGCAAAGCTGCCATGTATTCACCCAATAAGTGGTGAACAACAAAAGGTGGATCTTCTAATTGTTCATTTCCAGTTGAGTCAACATTTCTGGTTTTAAGAGCTGGTATTATTGAAGGTGTAAAACTGAAAAAGGAGGGGGCACTCTTGAAACATTTTCAGTTCTTGCTCCACTTTGGATAGGGCTTTTGCTTTCCTTTGTCTAACTCAGGGAACAGAAAGGTTTTCACTTCAGTATCCTTTTAAATGTTTCAAACTGTCCCAAGTGTGAAGTCCATGGAAAGGCGAGCCTTGCTCAGACAATCATGTTTTGTTTTTTTTTTTAAATGCTAGCAAGTCACTAACAAGGCAGGACATTTTATTTGGTAAGGAACAGTTGCAATGGAAAGTATCTTGGAAAGTTTAATAGCTACAAGAGTTCCTTTGCTAAAATTTTCAGCATTTAAATGTGTTAGTTTTTTGGGGTATTTTTCAGATAAAAGATTTCTATGTCTCTGTATCTTACCTGATTGCTATACAGCCATGATTTGAAAATGCGCATCAGTGTGCTTTAAGAGCTCCAAGTATTGAAGTCATATAGCCATATGAAATCTGCAACTAACTTACTAGTCTTCCAGATTGAGCCCGTCACACCAAACCAAACTTAGAAAATCAGTAAGGACAGAAGAAGGTGAAAGCCATAACCAAAGCAGCAAAATATGCCAAAAGACTCTTTTAAATAACTTTCTTTGGTCAAAATTATGTACGGCTAAAGATGTAGCACTGCTACTTGTAGGCTATAAATGCACTATCTGCGTAAGTGCAACAAAACCCTGTGCATCCCCCCCATCTGTAGCTTCTGTAGAAGCGGAGAGGGATGGAGGAACAAAGCAGTCTGGGCAAATCCAGAGAGACATTTCTGAATTCAAGAAAGCATCTCACTGGAGAAATACAGATCTTTCAGGTCAGCAATCCCTAATCAAGGCTGAAAATAGCACTTCAGAGCTATGACGCACTTTATAGCGGCATGTTAAAATTAGTTATTATGAGGACTGAAACTACAGTAGCTCTGCCGGGAGTTCTGTTAATGAATGTACAGGAAATGTAGTACTAAAGTCCTGTGGCACATACACATACACACAATCCTGTCAACTAAGCTATAAACATTATGTGCACTAAATCCAAAGTCATGGCCCTAGTCTATTTTTTGCCATTCTTCCCATAAAAGAAACTAAAAATAGGCCCATGAGAACCATGCATGAGACTCTACTCTCCAAATATTTAACTTTTCCAGCAAAAAAACTGCTAGCACTGTTTTTGAAGAGATTCTTCAAGAAGTTTGCATTATATAGATGAAGAACATATTTTTATATATACACACACACACACTGAGCTAAGGATAAACCTAAGAAATCGTGGGTGCGCACTATTACCTATTTACATATATCTCCAAAGTTTACCTATATATTATTTATCAAGATAAAAATAAAAACCTGTGGAAATCAGGCACATGACCTCATGCAACTCTTCTGAATAATCACTGCCATGCAATCAAGGGTGGTTACAGAGCCAGGTGTCAAAGAATCTTGATGGTACATTGAAAAAAGTAAGAACTGTTAAATTTAAAATGAAAGACATGCCAGCAAGAAAAAAAAAAAAGGAACAAAACCTTGCATATGCAGCACCTGCTGTCTCTGCTACAAAGATTTTTCCATGCAGCATGCAAGGCAGCCAAACTGCAGGCAGACTACCCTCAAACACTGCAAGTATCAAAAAGCAATAGAAGAATGGAAACCAGGAAACCTCCACCTTTGCCCCCTAGTCCCTCAGAGAAATGCTACCATAGTATTAGGATAAATAATCTTCCTGTTGCTATGCCTCTGACATAGAAAGGGCATGTACAGTCTCTGGCTGCAACAAGCTCAGGGGAGCAGATGGCTGCAGAGGCAGATGGCAGCTTGCACAGGTTCTGCCGGGCTGGGAACGCACAGTTCTGCATCTTCGAGTGAGGAAAACAAATGCTGGGAGACACCAAACCAAGGTTGAACTGACTTCCTTAAAGCCTAAGATGTTTAGTTTCAGGTGCCAGCACTTCAGAAAAGAAGTGCTAGATTTCTGCAGTTGTGCTCAGCACTGAAATGTCTTGGAAGACATCCCTGCACCTTTGTGGAAAATTGCCTGTTTGCCTCAGCCTACCATCATGAACTCCAGTTCTATCTCATTTCATTCATTAACAGTAGTACTTTGTGCTTATGGACTGATGAACTGCTTCTTCACAGATTTTTAAATACTTTTGAGAAGGAGACTGAACAGCCTTATCTCCTTGGCAAAATAAGGAAACAGGGGTAAAAAGTTCCATTATCTTCTGCTGTCAAGCTGAGAGTCACTGCCAGGAAAAAAGCCTGAGTGGCTTAGCTCCAGAGCATGCTATGTCCACCACTGACTGAAAGTGATAAGGTCATGGGGAACTGGAGGGAAAGCGGAATGATCCTAGTAAGAAATCTGCAGTATCAATGAATAGGGACACAGGGAAGTTTGATACCCATGGTGGGACTCAGCAAAGAGCTGGGATTAGGCAGGTCACAGTGGGAACTGATGGAATGAAAGAGATGGGGAGCCTGTGGTACAGGAAAGTCAACAGGACAGAGAAAGGACTGGGGTCTTCAACAAAACATGCCACCAGTGAACTTCTTAATGGTGAGAACAGGCTGGGGACTATGAGGATAGATGAGAAATTTGAGCCAGGGTAAAGACTTGTAAGATGCATCAAAGACAGAGAGTCTTGGGAGAAATGTACCAAAGCATCCACCCCACATAACACACACACATTTGAAACATGGGCTAGGAGATGTGACACTGTTGCAGCCAGGAGGCAGTCAGAAATCCAGTCCTTCTGGGTTACTGGTTCACCTGAAGAATGAAATCCTCGGGGAGATCTTTTATTCAAAAGTCCAATTTTACTTCACTCTGTATTCTATTAGGCAGCATGGAGCTTAATAAAATGGTCACAAAATATTTCACTGCAGAGTCCTGTCTCCTTTGGCATGCAGAATAGGTGCTGCCTACAAACACGTCTGAATGATGAGGCTGCATTTTCTTCAGTATATATAGCACTAAAATTTCTTAACTCCAAGCTATGGAAATTCTCCATATCTTTTTTTCTGGGAGCTTTTAACTTTCATCACCATAGTACCTGCAAGCTTCAGAAATACTTATTTGAATAAGACTTCCTTAAGAAGAGAGCAGTAAGACAAACACTGTCAGGTCAAATACATCTACTAATTTGAAAGGTACAGTATGAGAAAACAGAGGCCTATTTCTGAGAATTCTTCATATTGTATAATACTTTTCACATTCAAAACAGTTCCCATTGATCTCTGGAAGCATTCTGTAAATAAGATAAAGAGTCAAACACTCATAAAACCAGGAACTCACTCATAAGAATCTGGATTTTAAACCAATTGCCTAGTACTGCACAAAAAGTCAGAGCTCTAGGGCATCATTCACCTATGTTAACCCTGAATTTTTTCCTTCTGCAATCTCCTGACTCATTCTCTAAACACATTCTGGCATTCTCAAAAAAGTAACCTAAGAGCACACTGCTTCCCTCAGTACAGAGCAGTCTTACACCCAGCAGTGACTGGGTCAAGGAAAAGAAATCTGCAGAGATGCATAGGAGATGTATGTTGTTTTTTAAAGGCTTATGAGAAGACAAAGTGAACACGAATGGGATAATGGGATAATGGGACATAGGCTAGTTAAGCTCATGAAGGCTATCATAATTTTAGCCTTCTCTTTATTTCTGACAGCTCAATAAATCCTTTTACAATGTTTTTCAGTGGAGTTTTATGAGGTATACAGTCAGAAAAGCGAGACCTACCTTCACTTCTGCTTCAAGTTTCATGAATATTTAAAAGATGCAGCAAGTTAAATCATCCAATGTGAACAGGCTCAGAAATTGTGTCTTGTTGAAGTATAATCAAAAACCATTTTAGGCTCAGATTTATTTTTTTTTCAGTTAGACAAGACAGCTTCCGTTTACCTGATTCAGCAGAAACATTAGTCTCTATCTGAAAGAAGAAACCAACCCTTCAATCATAAGCACAAGTAGCCACATGCTGTCTTTAAGAAGAAAATAAAAAAGGTTAAAACCTCTCCTGGTTTCTAAACATATTCTTCATTTAAGGCCAATATTGTTTTGCTAACTATCTATTTTCCTGAGACCTTATTCCTTACCTAATAATTTGTAAACTTGAGTTTTTGGTAGTGTTCTTCCAGATGATTTTTTTTGACATGCACTGTTATTTATTTAGTTCTTGGTGCTTGTAAGTAATTTACTTAATTTTAGAGGAAAGGAAAAAGGTGAGAAACAATATTACAGTGAAGCCAGCTGAAGGATAAACAGGCATTTGCATTTTAGACTGCTGCTTTATCAGATGTCTAATCAACGGAGGATGTTGATGCTTGTGCTCAGGTCAGGGAAAGACAGAGGTAATGAACATCTGAAGTCCAGCTGGTGCAGCAGCCATTAGCTGAGTTCATAGGGACTGTAAAAACACAGGAGATCTCAATGTCAATTTGCTATTTAAGCCCTCAGACTTTCTCCCTCATTCAGAGTTAATTTTTAAATATTTTTTTCCTCTAGCAAACAAGTTTGTAAAGCTGAATATTTACTGATTCCAAGTTCCAAGCAGGAAAGCTGCAAAATACCAAAATAACTAATTACAAAGAAGATCTTTATATTGAAACATAAAACTTTCCTACAACGGTCCTACTGCTTACAGTAGCTCTAGTGACCTGGTCAACATGAAAAAATCTGCTTTATTAAAATATTAACACTTTTATATCCCATATAAGCACCTTTTTTTGGGGGAGGGGTATTGCTTGGTTGGTTGGTTTTGGGTTTTTTTTTTTTTTTTGGGGGGGGGTTGAAACCATTTAAAGCTCAGAGTGTTGAGTTCAAATCAGCTTTTACTCTGTACTGGGTTTCAAAGACTAATTGTATCTACTACTGCACATTTAGCAGAAAACATATGCTTATTATAATTATGTTTTTAAAAAACCTAGGCTTCTTCAGAAACACAGATCTTTGGCTACATGCGCTCTACTGCCCAGAATTATCTTTGCCTAAAAATTTAAATTCTACCAAAAAATTAAGCTGCCTTCTTTTTTAACTCACTCTCCTCAGTCCAAAACAAAACAGTTAAACTAAGCTACATACAATTTTGCTGCCTCACTTTAGACTGTAAATATAGGAACATCAGTGTTCCAAACCAAATCGAACTCTTCCTTAGCAAACGAGACTCAGTGAGACACCCTACTACTGGTGCTAGCTCTAGCCTACCACTCCTTCAGGTTGCAAGCCATTATCCCTCCTCAGCTGCTGAAAACACAACTCCCACTTGACTTCATGGGCTTGACTACTCCGCTGCACAGTCACAGCTTCTCTGATGCAGAGAGTGCTAGAGCCATTGGGGTCTACTAAAGTTGAGAGGTCTCAGAAACTCCATCCAAAAACCATCAAAGGGGTGGGCAGAAGTTCAAATAGTATCAGGAATTAAAGAGGTCAGATTCAGCAATCAGAAAATGCATATGAAAAAGACTAGTGTTACAGCAAGAGTTGTAATTGCTTTTTGGACAGAAGAGGACATATCAAACATGCTTACTGCACTAACAACCACACAAATGGTCACCTTGTAATCAGAAATATCTGACTAAAGAAGACTTATAAAGTCCAAAACATAATATGCATAATTGTATAATTGTCCCATAATAGGGACTCATGCTCAAATACTAGTTGTGTCCCCACCTCCTTCTCCTACAGGAATAAGGAAATTAGGAGAAATGCTACAGCTGGACAGAAAACAGAGAGGTCCAGGCAAGGAGCCTAGGGAACAGGCAGCACCTCCTTCTGATTTCAGGAGCCTCTTAAGTGGCTCTTTGATATGTCCTCCCCAATAAGCCAATAACCATGAGGAGGAAGGCCAGTCACTTCATCTGAGCTGTGGCTCTTCATGGGGGACAGAGAAAAATGACCACAAGGAGAGGGAGGAAGGCCTGGTTTTGAACCAAGGAGCTGAGGAATGGCTGGCCAAGCCAACTATTTGGTCCTCACTGATGCCACCAACTCCCCTGTCATGGCTGAAGCCAGATCAAAAGCCCCTGTGTCTCTTTATGAAAGGTGTGCAAAGGCAGTAGAGATACCAGGCAGAAATCTGTCCTGCCTGTCCCTCCTTCATCCCCCTTTGGGCCAAATTCTAACAAGAAGCAGAGGATGGGAATGGTGAACAAATATCTTGCCTTTTGTTATGTTATTTACAGTTCCAACTTGCTCTCCATTCTGCTTTGGACTGTCTGAAGTAGTAAAAATAACATAAGCAATATCTTTTGACTGCTGCCCTGGGCAGGGTGATGGCACAGAGTCACATCTGGGTCAACACAGTCAGATTGCACATTTTAATGCAAGTTGCAGTAAATGCTACAATATAAAAAAACCTGCTAACTTGATCAGGAGAGGCCACCCAGCATTATTTCCTTATGAGGCACAGTGACAGTGCTTTGTAAAAGATACAAAAGGTCTTGTCTCATGATAATTATTAATTCAGTAGAAAAACATGGAAATTCCTAAGGATAGGAAAATATCGCCATTCTGAAAATACTTAGCATTTCATTTCTCTGCATCAGACCCACAGGAGAGGCTGCAGTAGGTAGGTGAGCACTGCAGAGCTGCTATAGCAGTATCTTCAAAAGACTGTTTTAAGGTTTTCCTAGGGAATCAGCTTGTACTGGTGGGAGGGGAAAAAAAACAATAACAATAAAATAAAAAACTTAACAACAACCACCACCACAACAACAACAAAACCGAACCAAACAAACAAGATATCTAACCACCAAAACCCAAAACCCAGAGAAAAACCCAAAGCAGCCAACTGTTCATCAGTGCCTCTCTTGTGAGGAGAGGGCGTACTTTCCAAAGTTAACATTTTAATTCCCTCTCTGGTTTGGGGGGAAAGAGGCAAAATAGAATTTGTTGAGAATTTACAGACCAAAATAAAATGAAGCTGAATGCTTTTTAGTTTCATCTACACAGTGACAAAGACAGGCTAGAAAAATTTCTTCAATTCCTTTGTCCAGGCCTGAAATTGTTTAAGAGCAAGATGTGAAAGACACCACTTCCACATTTTTTTCATTACATCACTAAATATGACTCTACAAGCAAAGGAGCCTACATGATGCAAGCTAAACCTCTTTGGAGAGGAAGACTGTTTCTTTTGGACTTCTTTGCAAGCTTCTGAGGCCAAGGGCACAGTTGAAATTCAAGTATTTGAAAATCCAAACATGGAATTTTCTTCCTCAAATGCTCTATCTAGCACCAGTAAGTGAAGGAGTAGGAAAAAGGCAGATTCTTCCCATCCCTCTCTAATTTCCCATTTTTCATTCATTTATCTTCCCAACATCTCCCCCTCCCCCCAAAAAAAAAACCAAAACCCAAAACAAAAGAACCCCACAAAAACAAACTGGAGAACTTTCTCATTTCCCTCCTTTTTGTGGGCAAGGAATAGGAAATAGGAACCTGAAGCAGCTTTCCAGACCATTCTAAACATGTGGGCAGCCTGTTCAATCCTCCAGCTCTCCCACTGGCTCCTTTCCATAATGAGCTCAGAAAACACAGAGCCATCCCCAAATATTACAAGCACCAGACTGTTCTACTTCTGCAGACCCCATCAGTGAAAATAATGAAGCAAGTCAGGAAAATATCCCTTGTGCCCCTGCCTTTAATTTATAATTGACCCCTTAGATCCTCTCCTTGGAAGTGTCTGAACTTTTCCTTGAGGTAGGCCAGCCTAACGACAGAAAAAACAAAATCTCAATGTTCACTTTAAGAAACATCAGGCATAAAAGAACTAAGTCCCTGAGGAAAAGTGAAGGGGAAACTTGGAAGTGGCAAGACTACCTACCTCCTAAAGAAGGACAAACCCATGACAATGTAGTCTTTCTTGCAAGCATGTCTGTGAGTTTCTAGATTACTCAAGCAGTGCTTTTCAATACTACTTGCTAGGGAAACAAGCAACAAAAAAGAACCTCAAAAGCAATACGCTTTTTAAAATTATTACTATTATATGTAGCTTGTCATTTCTGTCAGAAAGAACATCAGGGACCCATGAGAAAAAGTAGATAATGTAGTAGGTACTTTGTATCTGTGAGTAGATAATGGCACCTGAGATATAAGGAGCTAGTAAGAAATAAAGTTATTCTGTCTGGTTATCCTGTCTAGAGCCTGAGAAACTCAATACATTTGTCTAATACATTTTATCATCTGTGTTATTGCAATAACAAACATCCTGAAAAGACACGGAACTATTCCCTTGCCATCTTGACCTTTCAGGGTACATCACCACCACTGCAAAAAACCATAAAGCCACAAAAACCCACAGGACTAGCTACATATTTGGGGTTACTATGCATGATGACAAAGGCTAGAAGAGAAGATGGTACTTCACTGCCACAGATCAACACTGAAGATGCACTCCCAAAAGAACATTACAACATTTGGTCACAACCTGAATCCAGAGCCCAAACTTGCACCACAGTTCTACAATCTCATATCCTGAAAATTTATTTTTTATTTTCTATGAATGCAAAGAAAAATACTGATCTCCAAATCTAACAAAGAAGCTATCAAGCTTAGAATGACCAAAGTTCTTTAAGAAAACAGTACAATTAAAACATTACAGGTAAATACCAATTTGGATTAATTATGAGGTTACTGAACTCTGAGAACCCACTTAAACATACAGTTTATTGAATCATGAATAATTTAGATTGAAAAGTACCTCTTGAGGTCATCTAGTCCAAATGCCTGTTTAAAGCAGGGTTCATATCAATGTTAGATTAATTTAGGGTGTTTGTTCAGTCGAGCTTTCCATCCCTAGGCTAGATGTGCCATAGACATTCTGGGAATGGTTCTGGTGTTAAACTACCCTCGGTATGATAAATTTTATTTAATCTGATTTTTCACTTGCTCTACTGATTGCCTGTGGACTTTACAATATACACCTTTGAGTAAACTTGGGTCCAGCTTCCCTATAGTTTCCTTTTAGGTAGTCCGAAGACATCAAAGAGATCACAGGGAGCTCCTCAGCCCCTGTTCTCAGCCTTGGTGGCCCCTCCACTTGACTTACTCCTGCTTGGCACAGGAGTGAGGCACACATGGCATATCACAGGATGCCTTAGGATCCTTGGAGGGAAGAATTACTTCCATCAGCTGGCCAGCTACACTCTCGAAAGGGCAGCAGGCTCATGGTGAGCCCCCATGGCCAGGCGGGTGCAATGATGACTCAGGGTCTGGCCTGACTCGTTGCTTACTCATTTCCCTGGAACTATGATTGCCTTTTGAGCTAATCAGTCAAGAGTGCTAATGGACTGCTGAAAAGGGTAAGTTGCTACTTTTGTCCTCATTAATGTATCCTGATTCAGAGTATTCCGCCTACTGCTAACACCAGAGTGCTTTGACCCAGTGCACCAGGACTGACTGATACTGTGACAAATGTCAAAAAAGTAATTTTTGTGAGAAAGACAAAAAAGTGTCAGTATCTGACTTAGCATCACCTATACAACAAGAAAGACATTGTATGGAAGAACAGGCAGCCTTACAGCTGACAGCTGTTCAACAAATATTGGACTAATGCCATAGTACCACGAAACACTATCCTTTTAAATTAAGGAGATTCTTAGTGTTACAAAACAAAAAAGACAATCAGTAACCCAAACTAAATCTCCCTCTTACTCCCAAATAGGCAACAAAACAAGAAAAACACATCAACTATTCATCAAACAAAACACCTGGTTTCCGGCATACAGCCCTCAACTCCGCACTCAATCACAGTTTTGGACTTGTCATACCATGACTAGGGAGGAAATACTTTCACCTGAAAAGCATATGCAATTATACTAACGACAGAAGGCAAGTGTTCAATCTGCTGGCAACATAGCTCTATCTACCTTCCTAGCTTCCAGAGCATGCCCAGTTTGCAGGGCAAACTGTAAGTCGTTTATGCTCCCAGGTGTTTCTTCTGAGAACAGAGCCACACTGCTTTAGTAGCACCCAAGTAAGTGTCAGCGCTATGTAGAGAACATTTACCCAAGGCTTCTGCACCCCTCTCCCCCCTCCCCAAGAATATCTTTCTTACAGCAGGTACAGTATAATACTATCTTAATTGTCCTTCCCTCCATCATGCCAAAAATCTTTTGAGGTTCTGCCAAGAATATTTAACTCAGTGCTCCCTTAGGTGTTAAAGCTCCATTTCATCAATTTTTTTTTTTCTCTCACATTACCAGAGATCAACTATGAGCAATACATGTTTCAAATCCTACCTACCGACAAGAATAAAAAAAAACACAACTGTCTGGAGCTCTCCCTCACAAAGTCCAATCCAAGCGACTATCCATGGTTTTCTTGGTATGGACTACTTTCCAAGCCTCAGTGAAATATAGACTATTTCATAGCCAATACAATCATTGGCTAGTCATCAAATAAAAGACTGTAAGAAGTTAAAATGATATTTTGCAGACAGACACAAGTCACTTTGTTCATGCCTCAAGGAAATGCAGTTTCTTTTAGCATAATATCAAACCCAGGTAAAAAGTTGGCTTAAATTAATCTGGTTTTCTTCATGCTAAAATTAAATGGGAGTTCTCTGACACTCTATGTCTCAGTTGAGGGAGAAATGAGGAACAGCTGTGTGGTGGTAATTCTGTAAACCAGTATCACTGAACATTGAGCAAATATCACACTATGTCCCAACCTCAAAAGAATCCCAAACACCTTTGGTAACCAATTAGTGTCTGGTCTTCCAGACTGGTTAGTAAAGAGAAGCACATGGCGAATACCACTAAGCTGCATGACTGTCATGAAAAGCAATTCCCCAAAACAGTAGAATCCATGTGAGAAAGGCCATCTCATTTCACTTTTAGTCAGGCTCAGTCTGATTGTCAGCTGGATTCCTTCTGCAGAAGACAGAGGAAGGTGGGCTTCTGCAGGCATGTCATCATTCGTCTTGTATAGCAGAACACCTGGAAACCTTAAAGGAAAGCACTGATCATATATTTAAAGCAAGCAATGTCAACAAGGCTATCTCCTGAGCCTACAATGTCCTTGGATCTTACTGCATGGATGTTTATTTCCTTTACATTTTATCCCTAAACTCAAAGTCCACTTACCACATTCCACCACCTCTCTCCAAGTCTTCTGTATAAAACTGTGCTTTCTTATACATGATGTAGCAACAGGAACTGATTTAAATAATATCCTTCTCCATAATGAACAAAATAAATAGAGCTTTCCAGGTTATCTCTAACAGTGTGAGGCAGCATGTGACAGAGAGATCGTAAGACTTTCCTGATAGAAATGCCTTTTCTCTCTAATGACCATGAAATACTCCTTGGTGGACAACTCAAATGCAGTTAATTTTGCCAAACAAATCACATCTTTACAATCACAACAAGTTACCCATAAACCATAGTTGGAACTCAACTATTATGGGCATGTTCTTGCAACAAAACAGGGATATGCCTTGTCTATAAAACCCTTTTCAAGAATCTTCCCTGTATACAGAACAACCTGTGCTACATTCATCTTTAACAACAACCAGTTACTCTTTTTTCCTTAGCAGATGTTATCCCAGGATTGGGCCAACTTCCTATTATTTACTTGCTACAAATGACACCCAGAGCTTGACAGGCAGATATGTTTACTTCTGTACATACAGATGAAGTTAGACTCCATTTTGCCAGGTTAACTCACCAACCAGCTGAAGATAGATGTTAAAGACTAAAAGAAAGGAAACTGATAGTAGTGAGCCTATTAGCACAGACAGATCTCTTCAACAACTTCTTTATTTTGGGGTGGGAGTTGCAAGGGAGTGGAGGCAGGTGGGAAGCAGGGAAGCATTCACTCCTTTGGAGAATGCTCAGATCTGTCTAGTACATTATATGGATCACTACTACTATCCTTTTTTTGACAGCATCTGAGAGCATCATGCTGTTATTCTTAACACTGAAGTAATTATGTAGTTACTCTACAGTTATTAAATTGTTCAATCTATTGTTTGGAGTGGTATATAGCTTGTAAATGGCCAGGTAAGGGTTGTGACATGACTGATGGAGCCGTTACAAACATGTAACATGCAGTGGTGGACAGATGTATCTGACAGGCAGCAATAAGAACTCAGCATCCTTGATTTCCAGTACTGACATGTTCGTAAGTATAACAACTCTTTTAAATTAAATAAGGTCATGAGAAACCAACTTTTCTAGAAGTCTAACCTACAAGGGAAAAAGAAAAGCTAGAAAATGAGTAATTTTTTAATCTGACAGGATGACATTTTAATACTAGCCTGGAGTGCCAACAAACTGGAGTATCAAAGATGTCGGATTAATAAATTGTACTATATCATGAAGAAAATAAAGAAGTACTTTAATAAAAAAGGCCATCAGGATTTTACCGATCTTACTGCACACGGCTAAGAAGTCAGAGAACTCTTCATGTTCACATTCATGGACAAGTGCACATGCACTTGCAGAGACTCAGGAACAGAAAAGCACTCATACCTATATATGGCTTTGTTATATGCACTGCAAATAATTGAAAACACGGTAAAATATATGGAAGGACTCATACAGTGATCAAAATAAAAACACAGACAGATTGGAACATTTCCCACTAAAACAGAATTCATTCCTGAGGTATTCGTTTCAATGGAAATATGGGGTTTTTTTCTTATTAAATGTATTAAGGAGATCTGCCAGTTATTACAAATGCAGAAGAAACAAGTTACCCTGAAAGTCAAGAACATTAAATCCTTGAAGTCTCAAAAGGTCTGTCACTTTTAATAAGAGGCTCAGTATGGTAATCAATTCATTATAACTATTACACTGTACATCAAAGAATGCAAAGCCTCTAGAAATGGGATATGGAACTTGTCAGCTCACACTTATCAGGTCAAATCTAATCCAGGTCAATAGCAGCCAAAATCATTACCTGTCTGATAACTGTTTGGTAGCTTCTGCAAAACAAGTTAGGTAAGTCTGCACCACATAATTAGAACACTGTGCAAGGCTACAGGAGCCAGCTCAGGTACAGGAAGCCGCCTCGCCACATCAGTGTGGTACAGTGCCCAGGCAAATTAGTGGATGCTTGGAGCACAGCTACCCTGCTTCCTAGACTACTGCTGCACTCCCACACTTCACTTTGCCATCTAGACACACCAGTCCATTCACAGCCAGTGCTCCCTGCCAGTCCTGCGCAGCTCAGCACAGAAAGGTCTTCAGATCAGTAGAAGCCATCACTACACTCATGCTGGCTCTAATTTGGAGCAGAATTCGGAGCTCCTTGACCAGAGGTGCCAAGGACAGAGCAGACAGGAACTCAACCTGCGACATGTCCTGAAAATGCCCTCTGCTGGCAGGCATAGGACTAAGTGATGAAAATGAGCTGCACAAACTTGCTCCAGCTTCCCTGGTCTAATCACAAGCAAGCTTGTGCTGCTACCCATCTAGCACTCTGGTGATGGGTGATCGTCCTACCTAACACAGACAAGAGGCCTGCTAGCTTGCATGCTGAAAGTTTTAAAGAATGTTACTGTTCCACTTTATACTCTAAAAGACACAGAATAGTTGGGTATACAGGACTGCCTCAGGCACTTTCAGTTAACCTAGGTATTTTGACACCTGTGTGTCATGGTTTAACCCCTGCTGACAAGTAAGCACCATGCAGCTGCTCACTCACTCCATGCCCCCATATTCCAGTGGGATAAGGAGAACTGGAAAAAGGTAAAGCCCATGGGTTGAGATAAGAACGGTTTAGTATTTGAAATAAAACAAAATATAATCATTATAATAATAACAACAATAGCAATGAAAATGAGTGTGCAAGAAAGAAGAATAAAACCCAAGGAAAACAGGAAAAACCTAAATGATGTACAAAACAACTGCTCACCACCCACTGACCAATGCCCAGCCCATCCCCAAGTAGGGACCGATGGCTCCCAACTAACTCTCCCCAGTTTCTATGTTGAGCATGATGTTCCATGGTATGGAATATTGGCTAGTTCAGGTCAGCTGCTCTGGCTGTGCTCCCTCCTGGCTTCTTGTGCCCCTCCTCACTGGCAGAGCATGAGAGACTGAAAAAGTCCTTGGTCAGAATAAGTGCTATTGAGCAGCAACTAATACATCATTACATAGTCAGCATTATTCCCAGAGTAAACTCTCAACATAGCATTACAGTAGCTACTAGGAAGAAAATTAACTCTATCCTAGCTGAAATCAATACAACCATGCTGGTTGATCACCATGGTGAAGAGGAGATGACTGCTGTTTCTACTCCATACACAGGAAAACTGAAATGAAGATTTGCAAGATGACTTGTGCAATGTCACACAGGTTGTGTACATCAAGTTTCTACAGCAAATTTATTGTCCTACCAGCACAAGCATCTTTCACTAAGTTCTAGAATCTATTTTGGTAACTAAATGACAGACAAAAACACTAAAAGTAATGTTTGCCACTTGGTTTTCCTAAATCCTCTATCAGAGAACAAATAGAAAGTGCCTCTGAAAGTCACATAATCAAATTCCTTGATCAAAGCAGTGCTAACTTCTAAGGTCTTTGAGGCCTCTGGCTGATCATGATTCATCCAATTCAGCAATATATTGCAACATATTTGCAAAAGATATTCACTGATTCATAGAAAAACATCCTTTCCTCATCATTAAAACTCTTCCTTTTAGACAGTATTTTGTTTGACTCATATATAAAAATAAACTATATTTAAGCATCATTTAACACTTTTTGGGGCTGGGAAGAATTCCTCAGTTTCCCCTTTTTCCTTTCTTCCAATGGTGACACCGAGTCAGATATAAAATAGGCTGAAAATTGAAGTTCCCACAAAGCAGCAGCTACAGAATGCACAGAAATACAAGTCCAAGTGAAGTCTAATGAGATGCCGGCACTACTTCCATATGGATCTGATACATTAATATCTGATAAATGCTTTGTGAAGAATTTTAGTGGCGAGGAAGAAAAAATATTCTCTTCTCTACTGTATGGTAGGGTGTGAATACCCCGTTTTCACTGAACCCTCTCTGTCATCAGCTAAGCTCTCCACATTTCATTTTCAAAGATTATGAAAGCCCCCCTGGTGGTTAGAAGTACAGAATTTAATGCTAAAACAGGTTTAATCTTGTTGCTTTACACCCTGGGACAAGGAGGAAATGGAAACCTGCCTATTTATTTAGCAAGTTAATAATTCAGCTATTGATTGCAACAGCTTAAGGAAGTTCATACTTTCACCACAATTCTAAAAAACTTTAATTCTAATTAAAACTAATTCTGAAAAACAAATCAGTCTTCATTTAAATATCTATGTTATAATTTAACCTCTGGCAGCATAAAATGCTGTTGCAATATTAATTTTATATTTACACCAACTTTCTTTAGTCTGGAAACCTTTCATCTGTTCCGCACTTCTGCTTACTGTGGCAGTGGTCTGAAAAAGCCTCAGAAAATTAGTTTTTACAGTCAATTAAGTTGAGGAGGACAATTCTGGAAATGTCAACTAAGACTTTCAGTGTAAATGTAGGTAATATTGTTTGCCAATGTCTGTCTCCTGTGCTCAAGTCTTCCCCCTGTTGATGAATATGGATGCTTCTTTTGTTTCAACTGATAGGGGAAAATGTAATATAATTGTCATTGTGTTTACTTTTCCATTCTATTTCACATTTTCTGTTTATGCTGAATGCAGATCTCAGGTGCAGTTGCCATAGCCATTTAAAAATGAAACTCCGGTCTGCCACATCATAATTTAGCTACCAAATTTAGATTTTTAGCATTCAAAATAAAAGGACTAAAAATACAACAATCCACATATACAAGACATTCAAGAGAAAACACTTGTTTTTCTCTTGTATAAATAATACATAATAAAGAAGGTTAAACTTGTCATTCATTTTTGCAGACCTCTGTATAAAGTGACCTTTCATCAAGCTGACAGATTTAGACAAAAAAAAAAAAAAAAGCTAAGGTAAATATTTGAACGAAGGTAAAGGATGTTAAGTGTAGGACTGGTATTTACTAGAA
>JBAFWW010075669.1:3711-14304 GCA_036873685.1 Agapornis canus | reverse complement strand
ACTGTTCTTATCTCAGCCTGTGGGAGTTACATTCTTTTGATTCTCCTCCCCATCCGTCTGGGATCAGGAGGAGGAAGAGTGGGAGTGAGCAAGTGGCTGTGTGGTTCTGAGTTACTGGCTGAGCTTGAACCACAACACCATTTTTCAGGTTTTAGGAATTTCTGAGCAGCTGATGTTAACCTGAATATGCATGTTCACATTATGCCTTTGTATCATAATCTGAGGTGGACTTTGCCTATACAGTTGCTACACAGCTAGTTCTGCAGGGGTAGGCTAAGTCATGGGATTTGGTTCAGATGTATATTTTTCTGTGATGATGATGCTATATCATCTGGGCTAGCTATCACAGTGACTGATTGCAAAGTGTCCAAGCAACCCAGAAATGAGTTAAATTACCAGTGAACTTAACTCTGCATCAAATCTGTTGTTGAGATATAATGGTTGCAAAATCTCACAAGCAATTATTTAAAGAATTCAGCTTTCAAAATAGGCCACTGCCAGCTACCAAATCTACAGGTTTCTTTTCTCAGTGACACTTTGTTTATCTGGAGCAGAATAGGGGATGTTTAAATTTGGAGTGATTGCGTAGCTGACCTCAAGATATTCCGCATTATTTATTTCAGAGTGTGAGGAAAAGGTCTATAGCATCAGAATGTCAGAAAGAAAGAAGAAAAAAGCTTAAAAGGGAAAAATTAATTTGCTAAATATTCTATTGTTTAGTTATGTTTTTATAGCCAGAAATGTTCTTTGAAAAATGCACAGTGGCTGGCAATACTGCTAGTGATAGCTAAGGCTGCTTAGGGCTTCAGTGGGTGTGTATGTGAGTCTTACATGACCTAGAGAAACTCGCATGGTTTAGCCCTAACGTGTTCATCACATCCATTTTAATAAAGCATGGGTGTGATAACAGTTTACACTGTGTTACCCCTTACTCTTTTCAACCACATTCAGCTAGCTGCTCTGGTCCAGCACAGCCACCATGAGAGCTAGCTGGATGTTTGAGATGGGATCAGTCTCACTGCAGCAAAACCAATTTTCTCCCCCTTTGCTTTCTTTCAGTAGCATAGCTGGTGGCTAAGGTGGGTGTTCAGCCCTTTGGGGACTATCTGTAGGGCTGTGAGCTTGTTTTCTGAAAGCATTCTAGCCCCACTCTGAACAAGTGAATACCCATGTCTTTCATGAACCACAAACTTGACTTCTTTACTTAGAGTATCAAAAGCAAAGCTTTTTAACAATCCTGAATCAATTCTAGCACTATTTCATTGAAAACAGACATGGTTGAGAACAGCAAAACCATATTGAAGGTATGCTTGTTTTCTTCATGTGCCCCTGGAGTCCATTGCCCAAGTACAATGAACAGTAATGTGTTTCTAAAAGCTTGTAAAATACACATGTTTAATGTAATATTAATAAGATAGTTACTGCCTGCTAAAAAATTAAAAATTTAAATATGCATGTAGGGTGGTGAGTGTAAGAGCAATGTGAAAACTATACAGCACACGGTTATTAACTTTTCATGAAAAAGAATCTAATTAAGATTTAGCATGAAGTGAAATTCTTACAATAGTTAGATTTGCCATGAAAGCTGAAGTTCAAGATCCTAAACCACAGTATAGTTGTATATCTATGTACATTCACAAAAAAATCATTGTGTGGAAATTTGGTTACATTCATGTATTTATATGTGTGTTTTCAAAAAGCAGCTATTAATTTATTGAAATTATTTCTATATGAGAAGTTGAGATGTATTTCCAGTGGACCTAAAAAAATGAAAATTTGGGAATACTTAAAATCTGCCTACACAATAGAATTCCCCTCTAAATTTGAAAAAAAAAAAAAAAGAAGAAAAAGAGCTTATTTTTTATTTTTTTCCCCTGATAGTCCCAACTAAGATGAGAAGCATGTGCAAGTTGCAAAGGATTACTGAACTTGATAGTAATATGAAATGAACATTTTGTGTTTAAATGACAGCATGGAAAAGTGCATGACAGATTGATGGTAAGAAATGTAATGGTTTTGAGTTAAAGCACACCTCTTGTTTGTCCTTTATTTCAGGAGACTGGGGGCTGTGGAGCCACAGAAGGTACTCAAGTTCTCTACAGAAGAAGAAAAGCACACTAAGAGGGGATCCAGAGACACCTGTCCTTGATGTTTTCATTAATATCTTGGAAGACAGACTGGAAAAAATTCATATGAAATCTGTCTGTGACCCTGATCTGAGACAGATGTGAGAATACCTCAGAACTATTCTGAAATCGGAATATCCAACAACCAGAAAAATAACACAGGCAAAAAGATATAAATAATATCAATATAGGTATTGAAAGTAATTCAATTCAGAGAAAATAAGGTCTTCAGAAAAATTAATGACAATATCAGGAACAGCAGGAGTAAGAACTATAGAGCAACTAAATGACATTCAGGAAAAGGACCAAAAGACCCTTACAAATCTAGTGTCTCCCAGAACAGTGATGTCCTGGGTTCTGCTGTAAGTTTTTTTCTCCTTCTTAGTAGCTACTGCAGTGCTATATTTAGGCCTGACTGGGCTTAAACCATGTCAAGTTACCATGGATTAACAGAAGCATGCTGCTATCAAGACAGTAAAGAAACTTTAGACTCAAAACACAGTGTAAGCTTGCCCTGCCCAGCACTTCTGCTAGAACACTATGTCCAGACTCACATCAGCTGAGAGCTCAGCACAGAGCATCAATATGATGAGATGTAACAGACACCACCTCTGAGAAAGAACTGAAGGAACTGAGACTGTGTACTCCAGACAAAATAAGATTAAGCAGAAAAATGAGACTAGTTTTCAAGTATTTGAAATGTCATCTGCAAAGAATTAATTTGTTTACAATGTCTGGTGTTGAATAGGAAAGATTATAATGGTTACTAATGTACTTTAAGCAGTATGAAAAAATTTCTAATGACAAAATTAGTAGAGGCCTGGAAAACTGAGAAGGGGAATCTGGGGAATATTCTTCTTTGTCTGTTTCTAAGAACTTCCATCAGGAGTGTTGTAGGCATTGCTGGTCCTGAAGTAGAAGGATAGAATCTCTTGGGGTCACTTCCACTTCCACTTTTGCAGATAACTGAAACTGTTAGGAATAATAACTATTGCACAGACTTAGCTTAGAACTCAATCTAAAAATAATCCTTCCTCTGTTTTTTTGAAGTCTGTGGTGTCTGGGACTTGAGTTTTTACAGTTTCCTGTTTAGTCTGAAATTCTCAAGTGATTATAGATTTCCTGAAAATGGAGGGCTACCAGGGAAAAGTATTGTATGACTCATGATAAGTTCTTCAGTACTGGTCAACCTGAACTAGGTGGAAAAATTTTTCATGCACCATAGCTTTATAAGCAAAGTTCACATTCATCAAACTGATTCACTTTAAGCAAAAAACTTCTCTAAAGTAAAGCTCTAGATAGAAGAAATTTGTGAAAAAACATAAAGGAAAAAGTAAATCAAGCATATATCCCTTAGAGTCATTTCTATCTCATACAAAGATAACCATTAAGCTGTATTCCTTATACATAAAAAGAAAATGATTCTGCCTTGATACTTTAGTTCCATACTGGAGAAATTTTCACCACCTAACTTTTTGTAGTGCAGACGGTTAAGATGATGTGAGGGTTATTTCTCTTCCACATGCAGAGCTAATGGAGAAAAAGTCACACAGAACAGTCTTACTCAGCAGAAGAATTTCTGCAGTTTCTAAAAGAAAAAGAAAAGATGTTTTTGTTGCAACCACAATTTAAAAGTTTTGGGAGGGTGAAAAAATAAAATGTCATCTGCTCCAATATTTCAGGTCTCTATATACTCAGTTCTCTGAAACAATATATCCAGCAGAAAAATGCATTAATGCTGTGGATGCATGCATTGACTGTCTTTTTAACATAAAATGAGGAGATCAACCTGCAGCGAATGAGCTGTGCACACATCAGTGAACTAAGTCTGAGAAGGCTGGAACTGACACACCATAACAGTTTAGACATAAAAAAATGGGCTGTATGTACCAATAAAACCAGTGTTATTTTGGGTTTAGGCAAGAAAATACCACTTCTCTTCTGAACATACTAATGTTACTTTGAGATGAATTTTTAAAAACTAATTTAGATAGCAGTTTCTACTTTTACAGTGATGGCTTCATGGGGAAAAAGTTAATGAATTTGATAGGGAAAATTATTTTTGAACGCTGTTGGTGCACTCTATCCATCTACCAAGTGCCTGTCTTAATGCTTAATTCATTTTATTCAAGCAATTCTCCAAATCCTTACTTACTAAAAGGGCCCTCAACATTTCACTGTCACTTAGAAATTTTGTTCTGGTAACTGATATGGGGAAATTTTACTCCAAATTTATGAAGGAAGAATGCTGATAGAAGTGATTAATCTGGTAGAGGCCATTTGTCCAAGATGACAGTCTGCACCAGAACACAGTAGAATAACATACATGGCACCAAATTATTTTAGTTGGAACCCAGATGAGCATGAGTAAAACACAGGTCCACAGATGAGCATGAGCAAAAACATTTCTAACAATGTAAATGGGTGGTATGCTAACAAATGCAATTGAATTCTGACCTATGCAACCATTAGTGCAAATTGGAATGAATAATTTATTACATGTTGTGAACATTTTCCTAATGCAAGAAGGGAGAATCAATGAAGTTCAAAGTAGAAGCAGATTAAAACTGGTCAAGAGTTTTTTTTTAACAAACTTAATATCTAATCTGAATAACTCACTGTTGAAACAAAGAAAGAGCAAGAAATGAGCAGGATTTTAAAACTAATTTTGTAGATGATGAAAACCAATTATGCTTGCTCAACTTAATATATCTGTACTGTGATGCATAGGCAAATAAATTCTCTATTGACAGAATAGCGGGAAATCCCATATGCCCATATGCCCATATCCCATATGTATACCCCAAGGGATAGTCTATTTGCAGTTTCTTGGAGCTTGGAGTGGTTTTTGAAGCATGCTGACTAGTGAATGTCTGAAACATTAAGAGGATGAGATGGACCTCTGATGTAAACTGACACAGCTCTTACTTCCACTTGGTGGCAGTGCTCCCACCTTGTAACCTACACCTAACTTTCGCTGGTGGTAGAGCTGCCTTCTTTTACATTCTTCTGTAGCCCCACATCACAGTGACCTTTTAGCAAATTAGATTAGACATCAATTTTTCTAAATTGTTACAGAAATCACAATACAATACCATCTTTAGATATATTTGGTACCTCATACAATGACATTCTTCTTTTGTTTTCTATTACTGAAGAAGTAAGATGAGAGTATGAGAGTATTTAAACTGCAAACAATATTTTAGTTTAAATCCTGCAATGAAAATTTTATGTGGCTTGGCTTTGTTGCTTGATTCTGAATGATACACTTCAGATTGCTAACTGTTGAAAACATGAAACAATTTAACAAGGCAATATTTGCATCTTATTTTGTCTTAATTTCAGGCTTTTAGTATCTGCCATTTTTGTCAATAGTCTTGTATTTTAAATACTGAACAAGTCCTGGGAGTTTAACAGTACCATAGTTACTGAATGTAAAAAGTGCATTTGCTGTTCTGTAATGTGTAACTGCACCACACAGTATTGGTTGGAGATGTGCTCAGATACTTGGTAAGTGAATTGGGAATATGCATGCTGAAACTTTGAAATATTAGCTAAGTGATAAAAGATTAATAGCTGTAGATAACCCTTTAGACACAAACTGCTGACCAAGTCTGGGACAAAGTCTGGATCTAGCTACACCTAAACTCTTGTCTGAGAAGGAGTTTAGAACTCAAAGGGGTCCTTTCTGAAACTTATAACTCAATGACATGGTCTTCCTGACAGTTTTGCCTGACCCTGTTCTCTATGCAGGAAATAATTGAGTATATCTTGCAATGGAATCTTGTTAAACCACTGTCACATTTACCATTGAAGTTATATCACTATATTGTTTCTTGTCTTGTAAGTGAAGTGCATGGCTCCACCTGTGACAGTTGCTTACGACAAGGAAGGCAGATTTAAATTTTATCTGTAAGAGAGGGACAGTAGAGGCTGAGTCAACTGTTTGAACTGAAAGCACAGTAATAATAAGAAATTATTAGAAAGAATATCACCCATGCTTGTGAGTCAAAGTAATCACTTGAAGGAGGCTAGGTTATACTTTCTAAGCTATAGTTTCTGCACACTCGCACATTCAGGTCCACTATCTTGTGCAGTGCTACTCATTCCAGCATATTCAGTGCTTATCTTGTCATATAGGCCTATTTCTATCTAGTACTCAGCTAAAGAGATCTCATGAGTGACCCACTTTATGATACTCCTCTGTAAGAATTCCTTTGGGGATTTCTTCCTCACTACATCCCAGATGGTTTAGTATCAGAACATGGTAGAAACCAATGGGAGCAGATGTGACCTAGAAAACTTCCAAATCAAGTAAGTGAAGAAATACATTTCCTTATGTTTTTTATTTCTTCTCTTATTGACTTAGAAAACCAAAACAAAATAGCAGTAGTTGTAAGGATTGCTTTGTGGCTAAAAGGGTTGGTAAATGATTGGAACAGGAAAATGCTAATTATGAAAGAACACAGATTTCAGAACTCTTCAGCATCTTTCCTTTTCATGTCTTACTGCTCAGAGACTGAATATCTGCACTTTCACAAGATGCAGGCAGTAACAATCTCATAAATAATGTGAATACTTTTAGCCCTATAGGTGTTTTACATCATCTATCAGATGATAAACTCATTTTCATACTGTATTCTGTGGTGCTTAGCCACTGCCTTGCTCATGAGTAAACTGGAGAATTTACATTGACCTGGGTGGGAGCAACTAGGTCTCTTAAGACAGACTTTCAAAATGCATGTTTTACAGTTAGAACAGCATAACTTTGTGTCATTAGAGAGTGGACAGGTGTGTGTCCTACAGGCAAAGTGAGTCACCCACCTAACATCAGTGGTCTAAGGGCTGGCCACCGCTAATCTTTTGGCACAATTTATAGCTAACTGCATGGTGCTGTAAAAGGAATAAATTTTCCCCTAGAAATACAGAGAAAAGGGTCCATTAGCCTAAGTCTCTGAATTTTTAGACAGCTGCATTTAAAGAAATCCCACTGTTAGCTTTTACATCCATTAACATTCAGTACAAATTTTTCTCTTTTGACAGCATGGACATTTCCTAGAAAACATATAAAGCTGTTTCTGACCTGCATGTTGTGAGCTGTTATTAAAAAGCCTGGCATTTCTCAAATATTTTTTTAATTCAGTGGTTGAAATCACTGATTTTGAGGGTAAGACCAAGGTCTTTGTCTTTGCTTCGTGTGATTTTTCAAAAAAATTCAATAAAACGTCTAGTGACTTTGCAATGATTTATCAGGAAATATTATGAAGAAATCTTTGTCACAGCAAAAATCTGCATTGTTTTGGTGACAGTTTAAATTCTTTACTAGATTGCTAAGAATGTTAGAGGTTGGAGAAGCTCAGTTCTGGTTTAAACAATTTATTGGTAAACGTGTCTTAACCGCAAGTGGCAAACTGAAATACTTTCTCAGAAAAATAAGCATCTTCAAGCATTGCATGATTCACAGGAACACAGGCAGGATTTAGATCTTTTCACCTGTATAGTGGTGTAATGACTCCAAAAGAGCATCTGAAAGCTGTTTGGTGAAAATTATTTTGGACATCTTGATAGAACTTTTACATGGTTTAAAGTAATTTAAAATGGCTGTGTTTTTGTCGCTGACAACACTGTTGGGGGGTAGAATTACAATATTCTAGCAGTTTCTTACAGTGGAGAATAAAAGCCATCACAGTAACCTTTCCTTTTGAGCTGATTCTGAACAGAAGCCTTCATTGATTGGTTCTGAACACATTGTCTTTACATTCTCCTTCCCAAAGAAACATGCATCTGTTTTTATAGCACTTGATAAGCTTTATTTTTATCACACTAGTATAAATATTGTCCTGTCCAACTTGTCAACATGTTTTACCATGGTATTTTTGAGCACTTTCATAAAAAAGACTATCTTGCAAGTTCCTACCCCTATGCAATCTTTCTGGGTATTCTGCCATGACTGATAGTTGCAAAAAACCTTAATCATCAATCCAAGATTTAAGCATTTGTGGGCTGTATTTTTAATTTTTGGTTTTTTTTTAAATTATTTATTTATTTATTTATTTTTAATTACTAGTAGGTATAGACAGCTACTGAAAGATAAATATCTTATATTCTCCATAATTCTACCTGAATTATACCTGAACTTGAAATATATAAGTTGAAATTGTCCAAACAGAAGAGGCAGCGTGTCACCACTGCAACCAATACAGCACAGACTCTGGAAAAAGAGTGATAATCAAATACAAGAGGGACCAGGGATAAACACAAAAGTCTGAGAGGATGCGCTGAAAGCATAAGATTTGAAAATCCATTTCCAGTTTCAGTTCGTTGCTTAATATTAGCTATGCTGTGCTGTTTGCATTTGAGGGATGGGGACAGTTTTTTCAATGACCTGGGTCTTCTGAGAGGTGTCTGTTTTCTTCACATCACTTTGATGCCATCAGGAATGCTCTATGCTATCTGTACTCTTGCACCGTGGGGTTCCTGAGATGGTACTGTGTGACTCACCAGTTCTGGCTACTATACCACACAAGAGACTACTAGTAAGCAGAGGATGTAGATTTATTTCCCTTTTATATCACCAGTAACAGAATGAACTGAGGCAGACAGTTTATTTGTTTGTTTGGGTTTTTCTGGTTATGCTTTTTCTGGTTGTTGTTGGTTTTTTGTTGGTTTTTTTTTGTTGTTTGTTTGTTTGTTTGTTTTTTTCAAAAAAGGAAACTATTTTGTAATTTCAGCTGTTGAGAATTACCATGGATTTCGAATCAATCGTTTGCATTCCAGTGAAAATTCTCAAGATTTGCTGAGCAAAACAACTTGATTTCTTTATTTCTACTGATCTTGCAAGAAGGCATAAGTGAAACAGCTTGTTTCAGAAGAGGTATCTCAACACAAGATATGTTGGCAGGTAATTCTGCTAAATACAACCATAAATGAATGTGTGACTTAAAGGCACCACTTGGTTATTGTATCAAGATCTGTAAAACCATATTCAGTGATGAAATAGGTAGCTACCTTTGAAAGGTTCACAGAATTTCTATTCCAAATGCTATCTCTAAATAACACTGAGCAGTAGCCTGCAACAAATCCTGCATCTGCAGTGAAGAACTTAAAATTAACAACTATAATGTGCTGAAGGGAAGAGAGCAGTTTGGAGAGCAATTCTTACGAGGAATGGCTGTTTAGTCTGGAAAAGAGAAGGCTCCGGTGGGACCTTATCACTCTCTACAGATACCTGAAAGGAGGATGGTGAAGGTGTGTCTCTTTTCCCAAGTCCTAAGTGACAGGACAAGAGGAAACAGCCTCAAGCTGCTCCAGGGGTGGCTTGATCTGGATATTAGAAAACATTTCTTCACCAAAAGGGTGGTCAGGCATTGGAACAGGCTGCCCAGGGAAGTGGTGGAATCAACATCCTTGGAAGTGTTCAAAAAATGTGTAAATGAGGCCCTTAGTGACATGGTTTAGTTTAGTTGACATCACAGTCCTGGAGTGATGGTTGGACTTGTTGACCTTAAAGGTCTTTTCCAACCTAGTTTATTCTATGATTCTATTCTATGATTCTGTCGCCATATGATCTTAGAAAGTGACCATAGCCAGACTAAAGAAATCCCTTTATAACCCCTGTTAATCTGACTCAGAAGAAAGCCCTCCCCTAACCCTAAATCTACAGTCTGACTTAGTTCTGGATATCACAAGAAGACACATACATTGTACATACAGAATGAATTTAATACATTAGCAGTATCAGCACATCATGACTATACTACATGGCTGTGGCCAACCTCCAGAGCTTCTGAGAAAGAGAGAAATTCTTTATAGATACTATACTATGCACTAAAGGCAGAGAGGAGAAAATCCTACCTAGCCACTGAAGAAGCTCAACATTAACTTTGCAGCATGGAGTATAATATAAACACAGGACAGACAAAAAGTCTTTCCATCCTAATTGGCAGCATTAGTGATATCAAAATCCAAGGGTTCAGTGTGGCTATTGCTATCCAGCTACACATAGCATGACATGTGACAGAACTCCTTACTGAAGCTATCTGTCCATCCCTAATATTATGCACACATGTATAATGCATAGCTCAAGCCCCAGCTGCCATACAGCTGCATTAGAACAGTGATGATGGACAGACGTCATTACTCTGGAAAGAGCACCATGCTGACCCCATATAGTGCTTCCACCTCTACAGTTCCCTGGACATGGCAACACTCGGTGGTCTGCTACTCTTACAAGGAAGTGAAACAAGGATTCAGGGGCACAGCAACATAAATCAAGCTCCCTTGCCAGCAGCAGTGCCTAATTGGAAGTTTGCGGATGTCCCTGTAGCCAGTGATCCTTGAGCACAGGATTAAAGGTTTTTCCTGAAATAAAATGCATTTAATGATGTGCTGGTTTTTTTTTTTTTTTTTTTTTTTTTTTTAAAGGTTTGAAAAAAAAAATGTATAAAAGATATGTAAAAGAAATGAC
>JBAFWW010075668.1:0-15760 GCA_036873685.1 Agapornis canus | reverse complement strand
GGAAGGGACCCACAAGGATCACAGCGTCCAACTTCCAAGCAAATGGCCCATACAGGGATTGAACACACAGCCTTGGTGTCAGGGCTGGAGCACAGGAGGGTCCCTGGGGTGAGGGACCCCTGGCACTGGTGCTGACAGGGCTGTGCCACACTGTCACACCACCGTGTCCTTGGGGAGATGCTGCAGCTCAGCCATGACCTGGAGAGCAAAGGGCACTCCTGCTACCTGCAGTGTGACCTGCAGCTCTTCTGGACATCTTGTACCCAGTGCAACATCTCCCAAAGGACCTCTGGAAAAAGCTTATGGGATCTCTTAAGATAGTTCTTGCATTTTCCCACTAATGACACTCATTTTGTTCTCCACAGCTGAGGACAGCCAGACTTTTTGCTATTGGATCTCACAAGTTTACTTTTAATTTTTCATTTGCAGCCCTTTTGCTTATGACATTATGTTAATCATCCTGAATATGGGGGATGGATGTGGGAAGCCATTAGCATCAGTTGAAAATGCATCACGTCAAGGTTCTCAGCCTGGATTTGTAGAGCTTTATCTCTATATGCATCCTGTCTGTTGGTATTATGCCACAGAGTAAATTACAGAAAATTTACTAATTTTAATCAGAAAAGTTTCAAATTTTCTGACTCAAAAAAGAAATAAATTGTTTTACCCTTTATACAGTGTTTATTTTCCTAATTTATTGAAAAATTAAGTATTTTTGAAGTTGCTCTCCAGGCCTACTGAATTCTCTTTCCACCATTAAATTTAACAGACTTCCAAATAGTTTCCATATATCAATATTGCCCATGTTGGTGGGGTAGAGAATGTTATGAAATTAATAACATAGGAAACTTGTGATGCTGTAAATGTTAAGTTCAGCCACTGAAATTCCACTTTTAGCAATTTGAGATTAATGACAATTGTCATAAATGTCCTGCTTTTTAAATGTTATGCAAAATATGTTTCCAGGCATACAAAGAAAGAAGGCTGGGAATAAAAGTTGACTTATTTGGCTGTTGTTACTAGATTATGCAACAGGATTGCTTTTACCTTTCCTTTACAGTTAAACACCTCTGACTATACAAGATTCCTGTAGGTGGTTCCACAAATGAACACACATATGCCATACACAGAGTATATATTTTATATGCATGTAAAGAATATATAATATTGCATCATTATTTAATGAATACATGCAGCGTTCATTGTATATACATGTAAATAGAATTGTCAGTACCAGGAAGTCTCCAAAAGGTGGTTCATGTTGGGAGAATAAATATATTTGAAATACTAATAACTAGGAAAGAAGCAAAAGTTAATTAGAGGAGAGCATCAAAACCACATTTTTAGTAGTATGTATAGTCATGCAAAGCAGCGAAAGGGATGCTGCATTGAAAAAATCCCAGGCTGATTTTCAGAGCTTACATATTCTAGCAGCTATTTGAGTAAAGGCTTACTGTGTAAGGACATAGAGGCTTTTAAAAAGCACATTCCAGTCATGTTTCCCAAACTAGGCAGGGTAATGTTTTAAGTATAGTTAACCCAAATTATTTCTCCAAGATGAACATCAGCACTTAGAACAAGTATTACTGTGCACAGTTTGGGGCACCACAGTATAAGAAAGATATAAAGCTATTAGAGAGTGTCCAAAGGAAGGACACAGAGGTGGTGAAGGGTCTGGAGGGGCCATAGGAGCAGAGGCTGAGGACACTTGGCTTGTTCAGCTGGAGAAGAGGAGACTGAGGTCAGGAGGCTGCAGCTCCTCCCAAGGGACAGCAGAGGGGCAGCTCTGATCTCTGCTCTGGGCCAGGGACAGCACCAGGGAGCAGCTGGGGCTGGGCCAGGGGAGGTTTAGGATGGATTTCAGGGAAAGGCTCTTCCCCAGAGGGTGCTGGCACTGCCCAGGCTCCCCAGGGAATGGGCACGGCCCCGAGGCTGCCAGAGCTCCAGGAACCTTTGGACAGCGCTCCAGGGATGGCCAGGGTGGGGTTGTTGGGGCTCTGGGCAGGGCAGGGCTGGGATGATCCTGTGGGTCCCTTCCAGCTCAGGAGATTCTGGGTGATTCTATTATCTCATCAGCACTCCGTGGCACATTTCCACATGGGAAAACACTGGAGTGTTGCTTTTCTCCAGGAGGCTGAAAAGTACAACCAAACATTTGTGCAATGACCTAAATCAGAACCATACAATATTTTCACATGTAACACCATGAATTACAAATAAAAACAAGTAAATAATGCATTAATTTTTGAATCTGTTCATTCTAAATGAGCTGTTATTCTGCTACATAGTCCCATATTCTTACAGGGAATTAGTCCTTGGCCATTTTTATCCCATGAGCTGTCTTTTTATATGAAAATTAATTCAAAATTAATTGTACAGAAAACTAAAGTTGGGGGGAAAAAATTGAAAAATGTCTGAAGGCTTGACACCTCTCTCTCCTGCGTGGCTCTTTGCTCTGCTGGACTTTCCAGGCTTTGTCTGCACACAGGGCTCTGCAGGACCCCATTCCCAGCACCCACAAGCTAAATCCATCTGTTTGTTCTTCAGCACACTGCTGATCACTTAGTCCCCCCCATAAAGTGGCTGTGGGAGCAATCCCCCAGCACCCCCCCATGTTTCACTTGTGTTGTTTTTTGCATGTTTGGTTTACACCAGCCCGCTCACCCCTGTGCACACCAAGTGAAGCTTCCTGGCTGCAGTTCCTTCCACGGGCTCTTACACAATGTCAGCACAGCAAAGTGCTCGCTGGGAACCGTGTGAAAAAGGGCTTGTTGTGACTTTCTAGCCTAAAAGTGAATGCAGAAGCCAGCTCTGTTTGGTTTACACAGAAAGAGTCTTCCTTCAGTGCATTGGACAATAAAGTTCAACCACTTTCAAGTTCCACCTCTTCCCTAAAAGCAACTTCTCAGCTGAAGTAATTGTGTGAAAACATAAACAAACTGTTACACTCCCTCAAGAAGCCATTAAACATGGCATGGTAAGTCAGGAATTTGCATATGGCTGATTGTTTAGTAAACAAACGGTCTCCTGAGAGGACTGTAATTAATCTTTTGCATCAAATCTGTTGATTAGTCTTTCTGGGAACAATGCTAGACAATATAAGCAGGTGTAAATCATGATATCACTTTCTTTGAAATTTAGGATTACACATGGCAATAAACAAAATTTTAAGTGCATTTTTTAAGCTTTGGAATCTTTAGTAAAATATTATTTCTGCTTTTTACATCAAAACTGAAGTTCATGTAACCCTTACCCTTTGGTATTCTTCTATTAGAAAAAAAAATTAAGAAATTTGAATTTAACTTCAGATTGTTTAACAACCTAGAGGCTGTTGTATTTGTCAATGAGTATAACACTGAAAGTGTAAAATGAGATGTATGTTTAGATGTACATTACTGCCTGTAACAGGTTTGAACTTTTTTTTTTGCTATTATTACCAGCACAGCACAAAGGTAGCTGACGTTGACCCTGTGCACTAGGGCTAGTGGAGGGGTCACCTGCACACATGGGCACCTTAGTGTACCTGACCTGTCCCTCTTGCACCAGTGGCATCATGTTACCTGTGGGCCTGAACCCAGAATTTCTCCCAGGGAGGTCATTCAGAAGAGGCAGACTGATAAACCCCTCAGCAGTGCAGGCTGAGACCAGGGTGTGCCTGCCTGTGCTCAGTCACTCAGGCAGTCAGCTGTTATCAGAACAGGCGATTGTGGAAACAGTCTTGATCTCCCAGGGTCACATCTGGGCTCCTGCCATCTCTCACAGGGTCATAGCTGGGCTGCTGACATCCCTGCCAGCCCTGCAGGGCTAGCCCACCCCACAGGCAGCTGGGACCTGCAGTGCTCTGAGCACAGCAGGACAGCTCTCCCTGGCTTGAGCTCAGACCTACGCTGGGCCTGGGATCCCTTCTGGCATTTGGCACAATTATTGCTTGGCCTTGTTTAGAGTATGTGTCAGCTTCTTTCCCTGGGTCAGTTATTTTCAGTGATAACCTGTCAAAGGACAAAATCAGTCAGATTATCATGCTCTTCCTTGCTGTAAAAGAGTCTTGCTGAATTTCCCTGAGTTTCTCTGAGCTGTATCTGGTGTGGATAGAGATCAATCCCCTCCTTGGCATTGGTGCTGTCTCACTTGGCAGACCCCAGCACCTCCCTGCAGCAGCAGTGTCTGGATCCACACAATGTCCCACTGGGGCTACGAGGTTTTTCACACAAGAACTCCAGATAAGCAAAAGCTTCATTTTTGAATAAAGCACCAGGAGAAGGGCCAATGTTTTTGTTACATTTGCTTTATCAGCTGTTAATTTCTATTACTCTTTTTCACCTCTGTTTCCCAGAGGCAAAGTGCAGGACTGCTCTGAGAAGCTGTAGAGGGAAAGATGACCAAAATATCAGCTATTGTAACCAAAGTCTTCAAGCAGCTAAGAAAGTCTGGAAGGTACCATGGAAAGGTTGCTATTTATAGAGACATAGCTGCCAGCTATCTTAGATTTTAGACTGCAGATATTTATTACAAATTGTTGGGGTGGATATGTGTGAAAATAACAAGGTCACGTCAAACCTACCAAAGTAATTTGTTGATTATAATTTTTTTTAAAGCACTTAAACATTAGGTTAGGAAAGTAAAAAGGAAACAGTGGACTAAAAGCTTTATCGTAGTGAAAATATACAAGAGCATTCTTTGTCTCCTGACAATATAGGACAGAAGTGTAAAAGGTTGAGGAATAAGGTGTGTAAAACCACACCATGCATCTGTGTCAGAATTGTATGTGATGTAAACAAAACAATCATATTGGAGTGAACTGCAAAATTACAGCACAAGGAATCTATTTTCCCACAATAAGTCTATCACACCTTTCTAAAAGCAGTGCCAGTCAAAGCATATACATTTTCCACATCCCCAGAAAATCCCCGAGACAGCTCTTCTGTGCTCTGTAATTCAGACAGGAGAACAATCAGATAATAGTGCCAGGCTCAGACCAGGCAATCCTGGCAGCTCTGCAGGCACTCCAGGGGATGTTTCTGGGGCTCATTGCCTCTGCAGGGCTGGTAAAACCCACCAGCCCATGAGCAGCAGCAAATCCTCCAGGAAGATGTTCCTATAAGGCATGCAGAGATTAATTTATTGCTGCTATGCATTCTGACCAGGGCATTGAAAGGACAGCACTGGGGCAGAACAGAGCTGTTGCTGTAGCTGTCAGGGCACCTGCACCCATTCATTCCCTGGTAGCACATGCTGCCCTTTTGAGGGTCTAATGACCAATTAGAGCTAATAGCATAGGTGAGGATTGCTATTTCAGACAGCCACCCGTGACAGAGCAATGGTAGGCGAGGTGCTTGGTCCAGGCCTGGTTCTGCTGGGGGCAGCAGCATGGTCAGCACCCCCAGGGCAGGCTGGCCCAGCTCCACCAGTGCCACGGGGGAGCAGGGGCTGTGCCCGGCCCCACAGACAGCTTGGGGCAGCACAGAGGGGATCCAGGAGTCCCAGGGGTGCCCCACCTTGGGTTTCTGGGGATGCCACAGACCCCAGCAACAGACACAGCAGGGACCCACCCATGCAGCAGGATGAGGGGAGGGCAGGTGATCTTGGTCTGACCTGCTGCAAGCTGCCCTCTGCAAGGCTGTGCCAGCTGTCACAGCTGGCCCTTGAGACATTTCTCTGTTCTTGCTTTAATGCTTGTGCCTGCCACAGTCCATCAAGAGCCTTGCCAAGAGAAGTCCTGCACAATCACAAGCACTGTGTGAGAAGAGGCTGCTTTTTCTCTACCTTCCCCACAGAAAGAGGATTGTATCTTTCAGTTGGGCACGATAAGGTGATATGGATTAAAATTGCCTGTTCCAGTCTCTTGGGGGACCAGAGAACAGCAATCATACGAGAAATCCCACGTGAACCATGGATGCAGCAGAAAAGAAAAACAATCTGCTGCATCTCTGAAAATGATAGCTAAGACACAGTACTACCAGACAGTGGAGTTCCTACACAGAAAGACTATGTGGACAGTCCTCAATCTCTGGGAGAATTCTCTCAAGAGAACAAGCCAGTTTTTTCATGATGAAAGGGCAATTAGAACAAAGAAAATGAACTCTTTTCCAATATTTCTGTGAGCTAGCTCCTCCCTTACCTGAGATAAAGTTGGGTGAGTCCCAGTGGTTCAGCCTTGAGGCTGCCAAGTTTAGTCTTGCTGCTGCAGCTGCTGGGCTATAAGGCATCTCAGAAAATTACTGAGAAATACCCCCCACACTTTGGAAGGTGACAAGCTTCTTCCAGAACAGCTGCCAAGTTCTGCTGCTCTGCATGCCATGAGTCCATAAGCCAGTCCGAGGCTTGGCTCAGTGCAGCTCAAGTGGCTCTTTAAAGATCAACATAAAGGTAAACACAAAATGTGAGCAGTGATTAAACACTTTTCAATGGTGATATTTAATTTCTTATTTACTGGTCTCAGATCACACACTGATGATCCCTTCTCACTTTCAGCAAGCCCCCATGTGATGGGCAGCTGGAATTGAGTATTTTCAGGGCGAGAACCTGTGTTCCTCTTTCACAGCCTGTGACCACAGTCTGTTGAGCCCTGGGAGCCCATTACACTCTGCCATATGCTGCATCTACGGTACCAGCCTCTCACCATGCTGCTCCTAGCTGGCTAAACCTGCTGTGCCAGGTCCTCGGGTGAGCTGTGCCTTCTGTTTCCCTGAGGGGACACCAGAGGTACATCACCTGCCTACAGAGATACTTAGGGTGGTATGTAGAAGTTGAACCTGAGAGTTTTTTAGTTAACTTTGGTTAAAGAAAAAGGCTCAGAAAACTGGTCAAATCACATGAGTATCTTTTGCTGAAATCAGAATTATAAACAGTGGCTTTAGAGAAAATCTTCTGCCTAATTATTCCTTTCCTATAGAAGTAATCTTTAGGGACTATAGGAAAAGTTATCTAGAAAACAGTTTTCTTGTTCTAACTACTTTGGTTTTCACTGAAAACAAAATATTTCTGCATATGTAGTTAGAGAACAAGTTTGGCAGGTATTTCTTTGTCATCACTAAAGTATGAATAGTGACATTCTGGACCAGTGGAGGTCAGGAGAAATTTTGGTACTGTTTTTTTCTATACTCTAGAGTTTCCATCTGAGTGAGGCTGTGGAAGCTGAGAGGTCTGGTATGGCATGTCACTGTCTGGCTGCTGAATGCAACCATGGAAGGATGTCTCAAGGGTGCCAACATTGTCTTCCTAAATTTCAACCCTGTTGCATATTTAAATTTGGCAATTAGTATAAGGAATCAAAGTAATCTTAGTTTGAAGTATTTTAAGTTACCTCATTAGATTCAATATTAATTTCTTCATCATCTCATCTCAATTACATTTCCATTTCAAATTCTTTATCTCTGTTAATTCTAATCAATTTTATATTTTGCTAACAACAAGTATGATCTTGATGGGTGGCTGGAGCGCTTGAAGGTCACTGCAGCAGGCAAGTGACCCTGTGACAGACCATCCCACAGTGCCTGTCCTGCACAAGGGAAGTCCCATGGGAGTGCACGAGCTATCAGCAGATGTGGGTGTTTTTATTGCTGCACTTTCCTCATCTCCCAGGTTTGAAACAACTGTCACAAAAACAAAGGCTCTTCTTGCTGAATCAGGGGCTGAAGACAGCAGTGACTGGAGACAGCACCTTCCCTGGCTTGGCAAGGCTCAGTGTCCAAGGTGCTCACCTGGCTGCACACGTGCAGTCTCATCTTTAATTCCTTTGCCAGCACAGAAAAGGATCCCTGAGTGCCAGCAAAGCTCGTGCTGTGTAACCCATGGCCAAGGCTGGGCCAGCATGAGAATCACCCTGCACCAGGGCAGCAGGTCCTGAGCTATTGACTGTGCTTGCTGCAGCGCCAGAGACCCGGGGGAAATCCACCTGAAACTGTATTTAAAATAATAACCCACTGGGCATACTGTGTCTCAGGAAGAACTGCCTTGAGGGGAGGAGGATTGCAAGGGACAACCAAAGCCTGCTGGTTTGAGGACCAGCTGCTTCAGCAGAACCCCTGCAAATTGCAGCTCGTTTCTGGTGCCTCCTGCTGTCCCTTATCCTGAGGTTTTCCCTGTGTCACTGACCATCACCTGGCCAAGAGCTATTGTAGGTTTCATTTGCATGCTCAAAGCACATTTAAAGAGATGTGGCATTTTTCCAAACAGAGAAAATGATCTGCTAATATACTGGATAATGTGTTACACTGTAACATAATGTCAGAATGAAAAATTGTTCTGAACAATCATTAAAAGGAAAAATTAAACAATAAAGTACAATCAGCCCTTGAATGTAAAATCACAGTTTAAACTCACACTTTATGAAGACATAGGCATAAAGAGAAACAGAAGTGTTTAAAAGAATTAGGTATTTTAACAGAACTTAAATTATTCTTTGATGTCTAAAGTTTTAACAAGTGAAATAAAAGTACGACACATTATGAGACCACATCTCCAGAAGCTGGGTTTTGAAAAGAAAATACTATTATGAGATTTCCTATCAGAATTACAAAAATGACAGCCCTGAGAGTTGCCTGCTTCCAGAACTGAAATATTAGCTTTCTGTGAAAATTAAAAAAAAAAAAGAAAAGAAAAGAAAAAAAAAACTCTGTTCTATGTTTCTGATGCACTGATATGCTCCTTCACTTTCAGCTAGAGCTATCTAGCCAGGAAAGACAAATGAGGAGAATTTTTGTTAGGAAAGATGGATTCAAAGTGCTGTTATTTATAGTTTTTTACTGGCCTACTTATATTTATATTGTTACACTTATGTTGACTGTTAAAAAGTAGTCAATTACCCCATGAGAATTCCAGAGTGTATTATAAAAAGTAAAAATCCCTAAAAGTAGAAATCCCCAATAAATGAAAATAAACTTACAAAGTAGGTCTTAGAGCTAAAAGCATGACTGAATTTAAACTTGAAACTTTGAGTGAAATATGTGAAATGTAACATAAGATACTTGAAAAATGATGAATGCCAAAGGATCTGAGTATTGGATCTTTCCTCAAAGAGAATCCTTTTTGCTAACATCTACATGCCAGGAGCTGCAGTGTAGCACCAGGGAGACAAAGGAACTCACCAGTGCTGAAAAGCTTTTGTTTGCACTTGCTAGTGTTCAAAAAAGTTATCTCAACAACCTGTCTCTAGCAACAGCTGTTTCCTGTCTCAGCACCTGGGGACTGACTTTAAATAACTGATGTGTGAAAAATTTGCACTCCCCTGGTGTGTGAGAAACCTCTCAAAAGCAGCATAAGCCTCAAGCTGTGTCTTGCAGCCTCCACTGTGGCAGCAAAATATGCAACAGCAGCAAAAGATAATCTACATTTTTTTGAATCTTTGCATAACTCTTTTAGAATCTTTGAAGAAGATCAATGTATGAGGTGAATCAAAGAACTGATGAACTACATCCAACATAAACTGTAGGAACAGTGTATTAAATCAGTTTCTTTTCAGCTCCCTGATAGAGCAACAAATTAAAGCTTCAAACCTTTCCTCTTGAACTTTAATTTTTAAGACAAAAGGGTAATCCTTTTCTTATCTGTGGAGCACTTATTAGCCTTTGTCTTCAACAGGTCTCTCATTTTGACTTCATCGCTTGATGGGTCATTTGAGAAATTTACTTCTTCCTGAACCAGTCTACCACTTTTCAGTGTATCACTATTTCTGAAGGGTTTTATGACTATTTCAGAATTTCTTTATAACAAGCCATAATCACTTGTGGCTCTAGTTAAAGAGAGTAAATATACAACCCCTTTTGTTTTCTTCTAGCAGGAGAGATTCTTAATGAGAATGAGTCACACTCTAAATAGACTGTCAATGTATAATTTGGGAGGCTGAGTGACAGTGTCCACAAGCAGTGAATATTTGTCTAAGAAGTAATGGTGAGTGACAAGACCTACTTCTTGTGAGCATCCTTTTGCAGGCTCAGAGCTGGAGTGATGCCAGAAAAACATTTCATGAGGTGGTTAGGCCATGTTTCTCTTCTCTGGCTCTTAGGTACAGACAGGTTCCCTGCATTCACATCCTCTCTTCCAAAGTAGCATTGCAACTCAGCAATAATCAGAAAAAAAAAGTTTGGCACTGAGAAGCTTTTCTCCTCACCTTATTCTGTGCCCTGCCTGATTCCTAGGCAGGACCTAAATCTGCAAGGATAAAAGTCCCATTAAATAGCCTTCCAGTCATTTGTCTTTTAAAGAAACTTGGAACAGCCTTGCTTTCTTGAAAATCCATCACTCATAACTACAAAGCAGTTAGCAGTTTTATATCATTTAACATAAAACAAAAACGGAATTAATGTCATAAATAGTTTAATTCAGTCTTCCATGGCAATTTGTTATTCAAATTGATTAGGAGCAATATGAAGCAGGAGAACATGAACTGTCATTAACATCCAGTAGGCTGGTTAATGAAGATCCAGAGCAGAGTTGTATATTGCAGCTTATGCTGCTGGAACCATCCCAGTGCCCGAGAGCCAGCAGCCTGAGGTGTGGGGCACTGACATGGGTCATCCTGGGCTGCCCAGTGTCACATCTGCAGAAATAGGCCTTTCAGTTGCTCTAGCACTGAGAAGTGAGGAGGGCAGGGAGGAATGTCCCAGCACAAACCCACGGAGGCGTTTCCATCAGCCTGTCTGCTGTGTGTCCTGGGACGGCCAGCGCTGCTGCCATACCTGCTCTGAGGGTTTACACACACCAGGACAGTCCCATTGCCAGGAAAATAAACACCTGCATGTTTTAAGAGCCCAGGTTTCATCAGCAACTGAATAAGGGGTTCCTAGACTTTGATTTTGGCTGGAGGATGCATTTACTAAGTGTCACTCCCACTTCAGACTTCCCTATCACCCTTCTGCATCAGCTCCTCAGCCCTTGCTGTGCTGAGCAGGGTTACAGCAACAGCCTCTTCATCAGGCCCTGAGCTGTAGTCCTTCAGCTGCTGTCCTCATCACTGGGACATCTCACTGGACACAGCTGACCAGCAGCCACATGGAACAGCAGACACAATGGAGTCTGTTAATGCCCAGGACATCCATCAAGAGCACAAGAGGAAAGTGAATCTGGTTGTGGCAGCATCAGCCCTAAAACAAGGACCAGAGTTAGCCCAAATCCAAGGGGAAGAGTGCACTCTCCACACTGATGGCTCTCAGCTTCTCCCACACTGGTTTGTGACTTCTGCTGAGCTTCACAGAGGAGGGAAGAACTGGATATCTGCTATCTCTAACACCTATATGGGCCAGACAGAGTCTGACCCAGCTGGCTCTTGCCAAAAGAGAAGCATGGCTGTTTGATGATTAATTCAGCTGGAAGCATTCTGCTTATAAATGAGATCTAGGAGCAAGGGCAAAATGAAATACTGTAGATACCAAACCAAAACAAATCCATCCAAAACCCTACCACAAAGTAGCAATGAAAATTTATAAAGGTGGGTAGCCCTATCTGTGAAGTGCAGGTCACTTCTTCAGTGGTCATACTGGCACATCAAAGGTGCTGATAAATGCTCTATATAAAGGGCATTCCTACTGCTAAAGGTGAAACTGCAAACTAAATTAACTCCTGCTACAAAAAACATTATAAAGAAATATATTTTTTATTTTTTGTCACTTGTGGCTGAAAAATGATATAGCACAATTAAAATCTTCACTTGTGACAGTGATTCAGTGAGAAGCTTAAGCTGCCAATACTGATGATCAGTGCTAAATTCTTACAGTCATTTTGATTTCTGTTGCTTCAGTAGAAGAACCCCTTGCTCTTGCTTTACCACAGTAATGACTTTATCCTACTACAAAGAGTTACAAAGTAAGTATTGCTGACTGTGATGCAGGTGGCAAAAGGGCTGATCAAAGTACTTCCACAGTTATTCCCTGGATACCTCCAAGCTTCAGAGATGCCTGCTTTCCCAGTGTCTGTTTCTTCCTTACTTGCACTCCCACTTGTTTATATTGTTCTCTGTGATGTTTTCTTCAGTTGAGCTTCTGAGCTGTGTAAGACTCCTTGAAGCTGTGAAATAAAGGTCCATCAAATTCTTACTGCTGAAAGTTGAATGCCACCCAAAACAGCAAATAGGTTTTGACAGGCTCCAAGCAGCATGTCTTTGCATTACCTGTGATTTCATTTTGGCAGCCTGAGTCTTATAGATACTATCCATTTTTTTTAGCCTATAGTAAAGAATACACTTTGTAGCTGCAGAAATCCACCAGTGTCTGTAGAATCTCAAATTTACGCTTGGAAACACTCGTGTGGAAAATGAATGTGGGTCCTTGAAAACTATGCAATGCCAGCAGTCTAGCAAGGAAAAGGTGCTTTTGTCAGAAAAACAATCCCTTGTAGCAATCAGCTCTAACCCAGGTGATTTCCAAGGAACAAGAACAAATCACTCTTGCAGGAGCTGACAGTGTTTGGGGCAGCAGGACTGGGGCCCACCATCCATCACAGGCCATGGCTTCAGCAGCTACAGCCCACCCTGATGTGTTTGAAGGGGGTCATTATCTGGGGGCAGGCAGGTAGGATTTGCTTTTATCATTCTCCACTGTTACTTTGATGCAGTTATTCAGCGCTGCTATGAACTTTTATTCCCCAGAGTTACTGGGGAACTCAAATAAATAATGGATTTGTTCAGTGGAAAGGTGCTGGATAAAGAGATATGGAAAGACATTGCATTCAAATTTCGTGTCCTGTCAATCAAGTGTTTCTAAAATAAGATATTTTAAGATATAAGATATCGTACATCTTTTATATCTTAAGACATTTTATTATTTTTCCATTGGAAATCTGTAGTTTCACTGGACAATACAATCCTCTGTGCAAAACAACACAAGCCCTGAAGTTGCAAAAGCTGAGGTAAGATTCCTCTTCAAGCAGTGATAGAGCACAGTTAGTCCTGGAGTGAGAGCTCAGTACTGAGCTGGTGCCCTTGGCCCAGTGACGAGGTTCTGCTGCAGGGAGAGCTCGTCCTGGGGCTGCCTGTGCTGGGTGGGTGCCTCTGGCTGGGTGTCACACCCCCTTCTCTGGGCACCCACAGACAAACAAACTCTGCTCTGCCTTCCCTGTTAGGCTGCATGAGCCAAGAACAAAGTACCAGAGAGTGCCAGAGACTGACAGCCTGCTTTGGGATGGCAAAGAATAAGACCTACAGTAAAAATAAAACCAAACCAAACCAGAGATGGGTTGTCAATAGTTCAGACTGGATGTAGCTCCAGCCGTGTGCTCTGATCAGCAGCTCCTTTATGAGGCTTCAGAGTTTCCCACAAGGTTTCTGTGCACCTTAGTCAAGAGCAGCAAGGTGAGAATGAGTTTTTTTGTATCTATTTGACACTTCAAGTTTATTTACCAGTGTCTCTTTCTGTTTTTCAAATAACTGCGGAGCACTTCTTTCATGGCGTTCCTTAGAGATCAGCCAGAGTGTACTTGCATGCAGTCAATAAAGATGTGAAGATTTTTGAGCTAGCCAATCCTTTCTACAGACACAATTTTTTAAATTGCTCCTGATAGAATTCCTTAGGGTCACTGACTAAGGTTGACATACCTGTGGTTCTTCACGTGGACAGTGTGAAGCCTTGAAGGTACATAAGAAACCCATAATGCCTGAATATATCCCTTTTGACTTTCTTCTAGTTTCATTCTCATGTTTTCAATGCAAGAGGAAATTATTCAATTATTCAAAAGTTTTATCATATATTATAATTTTCCTAATTAATGAAACTGAAACAAATACATTTTTCTTTTCTTTGAGGAACCAAACGGATAATTTTAACTTGTTTAAAAATAAACTTTTAAAATGTGCAAATAGGCTGAAAAGCAGTCTGAATCAGGTAGTGTTATGAAATTTAGCAGGCCAAGTGCTAGTCTCCATATTTTCTGTCTACATGAAGTACTCAAGTTTGCACTGTTAACTTGTTTATGTCATGAGTTGTTCAAGAAGCCACCCTGATTCCATATGGTTTTCCTGTGTGACCTCACTGGGCCTTTTTGCATGAAATGAATTGTACTATCTCCATTCCAGTCTGAATAACAACAGAACAACAATAATAACAACAATAACAATAATAACAGCTCTTATTGTTAGTATTACTATTGTTATTACTGTCATGGAACATTCTGATTTTTTAAAATGTGGGCATAAGTCAGACACTGCCAGAAGATCCCCACTTTAGTTGTCAAGAAGGTTATACATAATATTAACTCAAAGGTGAGAGTGTATTTCTGAAGCGGAGGATAAGGCTGTATCTTCTCAACATTCTGCACAGAATAACATGGCAGAAAAGGCTTTGTTAAGATACCAGATGGACAAGGTCTTCTGAAATCTCAATGCCAGATTTTTGCTGCTAGTCTTCAGCAGTAGATAAGTAAGGAGAGATAAGTAAGCTGCTTCTGTATCTGGCTGGGTTCTGTGGGAACCAGATTCATGTGGAGAAGGGCCTGGACTCTGTAAAATGACAATTCCTCTCTTGGGAATGGAGCAGGGGACTGTGACACACTGGAGCCTGGTTGCATTTGAAATTTTCCCAGCACTCCTATGCATGGGGAGCCCCCTGATTGTCACCAGGGCCACTTTTCAAAATCATGCAAGTACATCTCAAAATGCTTCTTGTGGTTTTGGAGACGTATAGGTGTGATGCAAACTCTGCAGGCCCTTGGGATGCTCTGGTTATTCCTGACACTATGAGCTAGTGTCTGGCAACTTGGGTTTTGGAAAGGTTGCTGCTCTGATGGTTCCTGGACAGGCAGTGCTAAGGCAGGTTCCTGCAGAAACCTGTGTGATCAGTGTGATGTGACTGATGGGATTGATGTGATGTGATGTGATGTGATGTGACGTGAAAGCCCAGATAGGTGTCGAGAGAGCACAACTCTTCAGAGTAGCTGCTCTGACTTGATACAGAGCTCTGCCCTGTAGGAAACTTGGCTCCTCCACCAGTTTGAACTGTTGTACAGGGTTTTTTTCTCTTATCTCATGTGTTCTCTTTGCAACAAAAAGCAAACAGGACTAGACAGGAGGATGACAAACCTCAACACCTCAAAATACTGATGCTGAAATACTTGGTTCAAATCTGACCTATATACTTATTAAAATTATATTACAAAAATTTTTTAAAGTCACAAATAAATACATAAGATCCACAGAAAATGCCTTGAACTAGCTGATTTAATAAGTTCAGTTCTCTGAGTTTAGTTTAAAACAAACAAAAGAACCAAACCAAACCAAACCAAACAAACAAAAACCCAAACAAACAAATAAACGACAAGCATGAAAGTCAGTTGTTAAAAAGATCCTACTTGGCAGACTACATTTGTTTCTAATCCACTTCAGAAATTTAGGCAAGATTCTCCAGTTGTGGAATAAAGCCAAATACATTTAAATGAGCGGCCAGACACAACATGAATTAATGTCCTGCAATCTAATCAGATAACTGCTCATCTAATTAGATGGTGGAGTCAAAAGCTAATTGCTAATTAAGAACACAGTATCTGTGAAAAATGTCCCTTGCCTTCTCTGGTCAGTGTTCCTCCCCTCGCACAAGGGCTCGCGCTCTCCGGGCTCCTGCTCTGCTGACCCACGAGGGGTTCCAGGGCAGCAGAGCCTCCATCCCAGAGCAGCTCCCTCACCCCTGGCTGCCCGGGCAAGCTGGGCTGGGCTGGGCTGAGCCTGTCCTGAGGGGCACGGAGCACGTGTCCAGCCCCACACCCTGAAACCCTAGGAGCTCCCTGTTTATTGTAGGCTTACCATCACATACATCTGCAGACGTTTGGCCTCTGGCGTGTG